>VZRE01000688.1:127310-268841 GCA_013396775.1 Cephalopterus ornatus
TATATATATATAGCATGCTATAGGAATAGTAGCTATTGAATAGCAAGCTCCTGTACAGGAGACAGATTTTGCTGTCTGCACTGCTTGTCATTTTGTTTTTATAAGTTTTGGGAACGTACTAATCTAAACAATGGCTCCGTGCTTTGCTTTTACACCAATGGCCTTGTTATGCTTGGGGAGTGTCTTCTGGGGAGCTATCTGGGAACGATGGAGGAATACACCCTTGCCCCCCTCCCTGGCATTGATATAAATGGCTTTAGAATAAAGTTTGGTGCACTCCTTGCTAATCCTTATGGGAGCTGTTTGATAATGTTACTGTTACTAATACTGTCAGCATATTACGGAGTTCTTGGAATCTGGTGTAGGAGAAAACATACTTTAGGTGATGATATATTGGGATGTGCCCTGAGGTGCCCAGTTCCTGGCTGGCAGGGTGTGTGGAAGGCTCTGAGCAGGTTCCCAGGGCATTTGACACTCCTGTTACCTGGGACTTCACACCTGAGCAGGTATTTGACCCTAGCAAACTGACACGTCACCTGATGGAAGGGTGCCTTGCCTTACCGCAGTCAAAACCAGCAGCTTCCTGCACAACCCACAAGTTGTTTTTCCACCCTACTCTCTCCCCTGTCCGGCTGGAAGGAGAGCGATAGAGCGGCTGGGTGGGCACCCGGCATCCAGCTGAGGTCAACCCACCACACTAATAAAAGTCATTAATCCTGGACTAGTCTCCAGAAGTTGCCTGTAGGCCTGTGCATGTGAGTAATCACAGCACAGAGAGCAAACAGGGCGTCAGGTGGGAGGAACAAACCTGCCTGGGAATTTGACATTTATAATCCTGACTAGGCTGGGTGAGAACTGATGTGTTCCCAGAGCAGAGCTGGGTGTGCAGATCTTAGCGAGCCAGACACACAGAGCATCGCTCTGGGCTGCAGGGGCTGAGCCCTGGGAGTTGGGAACCACAGAATCCCAGAATCCCAGAATATGCTGAGTTGGAAGGGACCAACAAGGATCATCCAGTCCAACCCTCAGCCCTGCACAGGCCCATCCCCAAGAGTCACACCCTGTGCCCCAGAGGATCATCCAAACCCTCCTGGAGCTCTGGCAGCCTTGGGGCTGTGCCCACTGCCCTGGGGAGCCTGGTCAGTGCCCAACCAGCCTCTGGGGGAAGAACCTTGTCCTGAGATCCAACCTGACCCTGCCCTGACACAGCTCCAGGCCATTCCCTGGGTGCTGTCCCTGGTCGCCTCAGAGCAGAGCTCAGGGTCTGACACTTCTTTGCCCCTCCTGAGGAAGTTGTCCCCTCTGAGCTCTGCTCTGCTCCATGTCTTGCAGCACCTGGAAGCTCCATCCACTTATGGCTTTATCTATTAAACTGCCTTTACCTCAACCCACAAGATCCTTTATCTCAACCCACCAGTTTTCATACTTTTGCTCTTTCACGTCACTCTATCCCTGTGGTAGGGAGGGAGCCAGGAGGTGTGTGGGGCTTGGCTGCTACTGGGGTTAAACCAGGACACAGGACAGTGTATCTGTGGGCAGTGTTTGGTTTCTCAGAGCTTCATATCAAACTGAGCAGCGTTATGGGTGTCCTCCGCACACACTGCAGAAGACATGGTCAACTCTCTGCCAGTCCAGGGTATCAACTTCCCTCCCACCAAGAGTCTGCAGGAGGGTAAAGTCCTCAGGCTTTGCAGGAGATCCACAGGAACTCTCTTGCTCTGAGCAGCACAACAGCTCTTCCTGCAGAAATGAGAAGATACAAAATCCTGGGTTTTGCAGTCCGGGAGAATGGCAAACTTCTGGATGGAAGGGAAGGTGGGAAAACTCTCTGGTAAGAACTTTGTTTAATTGCCAGGCAGTCTCCAATGTACAACCCCAAAAATTAATGATGAAGAAGTTAGTTATGGCTTAGCAAAAGACATCTGCAAATATCTAAAGTAACGGAGAGAGCTGGTTTAAGCTGCCTATTTTAAAATGCCTCTAACCCCATAAATGAGGGTCTGTGGAGTATCCCACGTAATTAGTACCTGGCTAGAAGAGGTCTGTTAGCTGGGGAACGCTATGCTATTAAATTAAATCCCTCCCAGTTTAAAGTAAAACCTGCCAATTAGATGTGTAAGGTACACTGGTCGCTTCCCATGGCTTTGCAAAGTTGGGCACATTAAATACTCCGTGGATTTTACCATTCAGGAGGTTCAGTTGCATAAACAGAGCACTGTTAAATTAAACACAGAAAAGCAGGACCAGAATGTAGAGTAATTACACTGTGCTCCAGATAATCCATCGTGCTGGATTAGTCCTTCAGAGGTATTTCTTCAATGTTTCTTTACCATAGGGGACCTTCTTACTCTCTACAATCCCCTGACAGGAGGGGGGAGCTGGGGGGGGTCGGGCTCTGCTTCCAGGGAACAAGGGACAGGAGGAGAGGAAATGGACTTAAATTGCACCAGGGGAGGCTCAGGTTGGACATCAAGAGGAATTTCTCCCTGGAAAGGGTGGTCAGGCCTTGGCAGGGGCTGCCCAGGGAGGTTTGGAGTGGGCATCAGGCACAGGGGGGACTCGATGGGCTGGTAGGGCTTTTCCAACCTCAGTGATTCTCAGTGTGATTCTGTGACTCTCAATGCTCTGTTTGTGGGATTTCCTGCCATTTTGGACTGTAACTATCATACATTTCAGGCTGCTTTTCTTCCAAAACCTTTCCTCCTTTTTCCAGCACGCCGGGCCTCTCTCTGCTCAGTGTTGCCCCTCAAACCTACAGGAAAGGAGAAGCTCAGTAAGTCCCCAGGCACTGCCTGCTCTTTCCAGAGCCACAGCCTGGGCTGTTCTCTTGCCAGCTGAAGAAGAATGGGCTGTTGACAACAAAATTAATCCAATTGTTTTATTATATATATCTCCCTGCATAATTCACCAGTTGGGCAGGCAGGGGAGTGGGGAGATATTTATAGATACTAGAAATGTCACTAGGGTGCTCATTCCTCATCCTTTGAAAATCTGCACGGAAGAGTTGGCTGCAAAACGCTACAAGAGGATGGTGAATAATTTGGTGCCTTAGGGGGTGAAAAGAAAATCTGACAGGTGTGAGATATTCCAGCCACATCTGCCCAAACCAGGCCATTAAATCCATCTGCCCAGGCTGGTCACTGGGAGCAGTTGCATTGGCAAAGGGCAACATTGTCTGTCCCTGAGCTCTTGGAAGCAGGTGCCCACTCGGCATTGCCGATGTGCACCTTCCCGCCCACCCTGCCCTATCTGGAGTGGAGAGACTGGCCAGATCCCCATCCCCAGAGCTGGCACAACCAGTGCTGAGCGCTGAGCATTTTGGGTGACCTTGGGGCACATCTGAGGTTGGGCTGGAGCAGGGCAGGGGTTTGGGCAGTGCTGGAAGCTGTGCCAGCAGGGTGGGACCCCACTTGTGCTGCCTCCAACTCCAGGGTCCCCAGCAAAGGAAACATGGATCTCTTGGAGTGAGGCCAGAGGAGGCACTAAAATGATCAGAGGGCTGGAGCAGCTCTGCTGGGAGGAAAGGCTGAGAGTGTTGGGATTGTTCAGCCTGGAGGAGAAAAGCTTTGGGGTGACCTAATTAAGGCCAGTGTCCAACCACCCTCTGGGGGAAGAATCTTTTCCTAGAAAAATCCGGCCTAGCCTTCCCCTGAGGGAGGGCAGAGCTTGGGGCTGCCCCTCCACTGCCCCTCCCTGCCTGGGGATCCCAGACTGGCTCGGCCTTTCTGCATTTCCACACGGTTGCTTTGGGCCTGACTCATCAAAAGGTCTGTGGTCAACTAGCTAACTCCAGATTGGTGACATTTTCCAAAGAGATGAAAGTGAAAGAAGGAAAATTGTGCTTTTCGACACTTAATGTCAGGGAAAATTGACTGAACTCTCCTGGGACAGAGAAGTGTCTTTTCCACAGCCTGGGAGTGTTTTACCTGCTGCAAATTATAAGTGGCAGAAGAGCACCGTTCAAAGTAGAAATGCTTAGGAATCGTGTCCCATGTTTAGGGGTTAACCAGCTCCATTCTGCTGCAACTGTTGCTCACAGAGCAAAGGAAAATGAGGACTAGACATATAAAAGCAGAGCCTGGCCCATGGGCAGTAGATCGCGCCCACTGAAGCAAAGTAATTGCAGCTATAATTGGGCACTGGTGATGCCCAGGGATGCAAATTCTGCCTGTGTCACTGCTCAAGTATTTACAGCACAAAACTTGCTGCAGTGAATGCTGGATGCATTCACTTTATAAAGCAACATTAATATATTTAATTAGCAATGGCTTATTAGATTCATGTGTTATTATGCATTGTTTTTTGAATTATTGTAATTGCCCAAACAAATCTAAATATGTATTTACCTTGTTAATGGCTGTGAACCTCATTTTAAAAGCTTTTAGACTGTAGAAGGTGTTCACAGAGTCATAAGCAGCCCTTGTAATTGGAATGCTGAGGTGGCTGTTAGTGCAGAAGGGTGGTTTGGGGCCGTAAACACATTGTCTGAAGGGCTTGAAAGCCACTTACCTGTGTGCAAACTTTAGGATTCACTTTAAGGACACTTTTACAATGTTCGTTTTGATTAAAAGCCATGAGGCAAAACCTCAAGCCTCAATTCAGCGTCTTGGTTTAATGTTTCCGAGGGTCTGTTGGGAGTTGGGATGGGGGGAGCTGTCAGATGGGATAGTCCAGGACCAGTAGCCCTTCCAGGTCCTGGGAAGGGCTCTTTCAGGTGCTCCAGGCTCACTGTTGAAAATACTGCCCTGGAAAAATCAGAATATTTGTGGGATTGAGCTTCGATGAAAGCTCATGTCCATGATGGGAATTTTGTGCAGGTTAGCATCCCTGGAGACCTTGGAATTCAAGGCATTTGCACAATAATCACAGCATCATAGCATCATTGAGGTTGGAAAAGCCCTCCCAGCCCATGGAGTCCCCCCTGTGCCCGATGCCCACCTTGTCCCCCAGCCCAGAGCACTGAGTGCCATGGTCAGACCTTCCTTGGACACCTCCAGGACTGGGGACTCCAAACCTCCCTGGGCAGCCCCTGCCAATGTTTAACAACCCTTTTAGTAAAGAAATGGTATCACATTCCCCTCTTAGATGCAACAGAACACTGGGGAAACTGAGGCCCACAGAGGTGACAGCAGTGGGTCAGCAGAAGGCAGGTGGGATACAGAGGGGGGGATTTCCTGTGGGGGAGGAGCTGAGTGTGGCTGCTCACATGTTCACTGTCACCATGGCTGTGAAGCTCAAAGGCAGAGGTGTGAGCTGCCAAAACATCAGTGGGACTCAGACCCAGGGAGCTGGGGCTGTCTGGACATGTGTCCCCACTGGGGACAGCCTGACAGGTTAACCCTAACCCTAACCAGCCCTGGGAGCTGATGGAGCAGCAGTGCTTTACACTGGCAGAAGTGCAGCCAGAAGCCAAGGGGGGATATCCCCAAAACCTCTTCTCAGCTGGGGTTAACCAACCTGAGGATGTTCTCAGGGGCTCAGGGGTGCAGGAGAGACCTGCCCCAGCCATGTCCCCCTCTCTGCTCCCCCCTGATCTTGGAGAAACCAGGGCTGCCCTGGGGCAGTGGCTTGGGAGGTGCCGGGGGAAGGATGGGCAGGGGATGCTTTCAGACAAGGACTGGCCTATGGACCTTAAAGGAATGACTGGAGCTGATGATGGAGTGCTTATTATTATCATTTCTGTCCCGAGGAATGGCCTGGAGTTGTGTCAGGGCAGGGTCAGGCTGGATCTCAGGAAAAGGTTCTTCCCCCAGAGGCTGGTTGGGCACTGACCAGGCTCCCCAGGGCAGTGGGCACAGCCCCAAGGCTGCCAGAGCTCCAGGAGGGTTTGGATGATCCTCTGGGGCACAGGGTGTGATTCTTGGGGATGGGCCTGTGCAGGTTCAGGAGTTGAACACAATGATTCTTGTGGGTCCCTTCCAGCTCAGCACATTCTGTGGTTCTGTGACTGCACAGCACAGGCTGTGGCAGCAACACCAACGTGCCAAAACCCCTCATGTCCCGTCCCAAGTGAAGCTGTTTGGGGCTGAGCTACTCAGGCTCTCTGGATGCATCACAGCATTTCACTCTGCCAGTCCTCCCCTGTGCCACCACCATCCCACCAGGAACACGCCTGGCACCAGGTGTCTGAGCCACCCCGTCTGAGTGCCCCTGACTGGGGACCAGCTCTGCAAGGGGCAGGGGGAGGTCCTAGAGAGGGAGATGTTTTCCATGCACAGCTCAGCTTGACTTTTGGAGGAGCTGGGGACCCCTGAGGCTCAGGGGGTTGATGTTGCCACGCACATTTTGGGGGAAAAAACAGGGGCATTCCCTCTGTTCCTTCCGTTAACAACTCTGTGACCCTTCAACAACGTCACCCTTCTGTGACATTGCACAGGTTCATGATAAACAATGTGTGTTTGCTTTGAGTCAAAGGTTTAGCTCATAGAATCATAGAATTATGCAGATTTTTAAGTTAAAGAGATGCTTGAAATTGTTGATGGAAAATGGCACTGGATTTTTTACTGTTTTTGTTTCTTTGTTTTAAGCTGCAATTTCTTGAAAGTACAATCATCTTCCTTCAGCTGAAAAGTTACAGGGCTACATTAAAGTGAATATTTGTGGGGGAAAAGACTCAAAATGGTCAGAATTTGAAGCAGCCTGCAGAACTGGATAAAGAGTGAGCAGTGAACTCCTCCATAGTGAGGTCAGAACACAGCTGGGTTCGGGCACTGGATGCGCTCGTATCAAAACAGGGCAGAGTTTAGGGCTCCAGGAAAGAGAGAGTGGTGTGGTGGTATGCTGAAAGGGACCTTAGAAACAAATGAGAATTTTTATTATTTTTAGAATTACTGAGGTTAAAAAGACCTCCAAGATCATCAAGTCCAACCTTAGTCTGGTCCAAGGATGAGAGCTTGAGATCTATCAACAATTCACCACTAAATGAGTTTATTGCTGGCAGTTTCCTTCCATTTGTTACCAAAATGGGGAGAGTCCAGCACCTCTTTGCCACTGCTGCCCCCTAATCTCACACCTCTGGGAGATACTCCCATCCAGGGAGTATTTCCTACTGCTGGATGCACAAAGCACAGGGAGAGGAGAGGAGCTGCCAGGAAACATGCTGGGGGCCACAAGCAGAGAGCTGAAAGCCTCCTGAGATCCAGTCCTCACTTCCCAGCACAAAAGACAGCACACACGGAATGAGGGAATGTGGATGTGGAGCTGATTGCAGTGGAGAAAGATGTCAGGCCTGGAAATTAATTATCTGTTCTTCAAAAGGACTAAGTTCTCCAAACTAACAAGAATTATGCATGGAAAATTGTAGAGGGGAAAATGAAAAATTCTTTAAAGAAAGATATTGGGAAGTTAAAAGCCACAAGCAGAGAGGCAGCTCTGACTAAAAGCATGGAGGGTGGATGGAATTGGCAACTGCAAATAATGCTGAGCACAGAAGAACTGCAAAGGAGAAAAGAGAGTTCTTCACCAAGCAGAACTGGAGGATGTGGGAAATTGCTCAGGGAAGCTGAAAAGAGTGGGAGGAAACCAGGTAAGTTAGAGTCAGTCATGGGATTCCTTCCCAGTGGGTCGGGTCCCACGTCCAAGAGTGGGGAAAACTCCTGGTAGGAATGCAGAAGGACAGCAGTGAGTGAGGCAGATGAAGCCTGTTGGGGTTTAATGCACTTCTGGACCTTAATGGTTCTGCTCAGCTGTGACATGGCCTTGGCCTCTGGACTGTGTGGGCACAGCTCCTCCAGGGGTGACTTGTCCCCAGGCTTTATCCAAACTATGGAACTGGGTGTAATTTCTGGGACCAAATGTGGAAAAATATCCTGGCCCTGTGTCAAGGGATGATTAAGACAGACTCAAAGTACCTCCTTCCACCCTCTCCTGTTTGTTTTGGAGGAAACCCCCAAGGAGCCCTGACATGTTCTCTGCTCAAACCCCTGCTTTGGACAGGTGGGCACCAGAGCCTGGTGGTCTCGATGCAAATTTTGCATGTTGGGAAACATTTTCCTGTGTTCCCTAAAGCAGGGAGTGAATCCCACCATCAGATGGGGGTGTTAATGTCTCCTGGGCTCAGTGACACGTCCATGGCTCTCCAAGGCAGCACCGACCCCATTGTTCATCCAGTGCTGCTCACATTTGAATATCTGGGAATTTCTAAAGCCCCTCCATGAAAAGGCCACATGGGACAACCAGATGAGATGAGGTGCTTAGGACAGAACATGAATGAAAGGCCATGTGGAATCCCTCTAACGCTGAATTAAATGCCAGGCTTTGAGGCTTTAGAGGATGTGGGTCTTGTCAAGCAAACAAATGATGCAATTACAGGTTGGGCTGACAAAGGTAACTGCATAAACTGCAGAGGCATAATGGGCTTAGTCCACAGGAGGCATTTCAGTTAATAATGCACAATATGCCAATGAAATTTTCATTTGGGAAATGCAGTGAGTGGGTGGGGGTGGCTGCTCCACAGGGATCAGAAGGAAGCACTCAGTCAGGGATCATGATCCTGCTGTGCTCTCACAGGAGAAGGGGATCTGACCAGTGCTGGCAACACATCTACCTGGTGGAGTTGGAAAGAGGTGTTCAGAGCACAGCAGTGACTGGGAACAGCTCTTTTCCTGGTGGGGACTCCTGAGCGCTGGGCACTGCTCCCAGGGCTACCTCAGAGTCCATGGAGTTCAGCTGACAGCCCAGCTGCAGAGCTGAGAGCTGCTCATCCCTCAGTCATGAGGAGAGTGGAGCCACTGCCTTTGCTTCTGCTCCTCATCTTTGCAGATAAGTCATCTCAGGGCAACTTCCAGAGACAACCCCATCCCCCCTGGGCTGGGTGTGCCTCACTCAGTGCTCCCGGTCCTCTGCTGAGCCCCAAGGGGTGAATTGTCTCCTCAGGGAAGGTGCTTCCAAGGGTAATTGTAGAACCAATCCTTGCTCTGCTCTGAGGTCACAGAGGAGCCAGCAAGGTTCAGCCAACCCAGGGGTTTGCTTTGCCTGCCCACAGATATTTGATCCTCCTTTTGTTTGTACCATCCAGGCCACCTCGCTCACCTGTGGCTCTCAGGAGTCCTTTGTCCCCAGCTGGTTTGGTTCAGGAACATCTGGGCTGAGTCAGTGACAGCATCTGGTGCTGACCCAGGCCAGGTTGGTAGGACAGGATAAACAGGGACCTGGGCATGTGGCTGAGGACTGCTGGAGCACAAGAATCAGGCTCCTGCACAGAGGGTGGGGACAGGAACGAGCAGCAAATTAATGAGACATTTAGTTGCCAGCTGGGATAGACTCAAGTCCAGATGACCCCTGCATCTGGGAGCAGTGCCAGGCAGGAGAATGGGACACGGGATGAACTGATGCAGATAACAATAAAAAACCTCTATTAACACTGACAAAGGAGAAGAGTGAAGAAGTGCTTTGTCAGGAGCTACCTCTTCCCCTCAGCCTCCATGTGCACACAGTGCAGTCTGGTTTGATGTTAAGTCTGTGCCTAAAGAATAGGCTGAGATTGATGTGAGACACACCAAGAGAGCTGCCTCCTCACCCTGGCCAACACCCATCACCCACCTTTGCTTATGATGAGCTGATCACAGTATGACAAGTAGGGAGGGTTCCTCCAAGCATTCCTTGAGGCCCCATCTCAAATCTGCGCTAAACCTTTGCAGCTCTCCATGGTGCTATACACAAGATGCATGCATAATAAATATTTATAATTGTTTTAATAATGTATGGCTTCTAAGACATCATGGCAGCCAAAAGAGTCGTTGTGGGAAATCAAGATGTATCCGGTTCTTCGCTGGTAGCAGAGAACAGCCCGGGACACTGCACTGCCCACACCCATCTTCAGACAGGCCAGCACGGAATGCTTTCAGTCTTGCAGGAAAGTTGCATCATTGGTTAAACCTGTAGGGTTTCAGAGGATTTGAGAGAGGTGGATCAGCAAGACAGATCCAACAGTCCACAGAGAGACCTTCCACAGACCCGTTTGTACTGGAAGTACATAGAGTTAGAATATTATGTACAGAGTAGAAGGGACCCTGAACATCTTTCCCTCCCTCCTCCCCCACCCCAAAGGGAAAAGGATAAGGGAAAAGGGAAAAGCCAAAACAGACATGCACAATCGAAACCCGGGAGCAACTAATAAAGAACTAGCAAAAGAAAACCTTACTACTCTCCCTGAGATAGCAGAATCATGCCAAGCGACCGCCGGCACTCTCCGCCTCCCAAGGTCCACAAGGCCTCACCGGGCCTCACTCCTCCACACGAGCAGAGCCGACAGCAGAGAGCCTGCTCCCGGATCCACCGGAAAGGAAAAAAGGGAAGAGGCTTCTCCCCCTTTTTATTTATACCCTGGTTTACGTAAAAATCCTATGGAATACTGGGAACATGGCCACTCTCTTGGTTATAACCTGGTTACTGAGGAAGGCCTGGAATCAAAACCACTACAGGAAGGAAGCAGGGGCGTGTTGGCTGACAGACCCAGAGGAAGGTCCTGCTCACCAGGAGAGCCTCTGGAGATGCAGAGCTGCCAGGAAGTGGGTGAAGACCATGTGCAAAACCCTAAGGAGGATTTTTAGTCCTTCCCCAGGTCATTGCTGCACAAACACTCAGTTATCCAATTCTCTTGGATTCCACAGAAGATTAACTCAACTTTTCACCTCCACTTGCAAAGAGTGGCCAGGACAATGTGTGTTTGCATGGACAGACTCTTGGCACAGGTGGGAGGTCAGCTGGAGGTGAAACACAAACATCTCTCTCTCCAAAGCCTGTGGGGAGCTGAGGCTGATGGTTCAAAATCATCCTGAGGTCTGGGTGGTGTCACAGGCTGGAGTTTGGGCTGCTCCAGAGAGAATGTGGTGGGTGAAACCACACCAGACCAAGGACACATCTTATCCAAAAGTAATCCTTTAAATAATTCATTAGTTCAGTGGGTGCTTATTCCTGTGTCATCTTTCCTGGTAAAGATCTGCACATTTTCCCCACGCTGAACATGCCTGGCTCCAGCTCCCAGACACTCACCCCATTACCTTTCCCAGTTTATTGAGGAGCCTTTCAGAACTTGGTGTTTTTCCACATTAAGCTGCTCTGTGTTGTGAGCACATTGTCTTTCAAGCATCTCCTCAATTAGCTAAACAGGTTGAGGTTTTAAATCCTTCACTTCAAAGTGTCCTCTCCTACCCTCAAATCATTTTTATGTCTCTTTTTTGCACTCTCTCACTTTTTATCATCTCTAATGTGTGTGCTGGTCTCAGCCAGTCATCCCCAGGGGCTGGAGTCACCTCCCTGTCCTGAGCCCTCTCTGCTCTTGGAATATCTCAGAGCAGTGTTGGTTTTGCTGCTGCTGAGTCATGTTGAGTTCCTGTGTTCCTCTGACCCCTGAATCCAGGGCAATGTTAGTACTTATGGGATCAGCTTTGGACACAGCTGCATCAGCTGTAAAGCCAGACCTCTCGCCAGAGCACCAGGGAGCAGAACTGGGACAAAAATATATGTATGAGATGAAAATTGATCTTTCCTGTGCTCATCACCTTAAAAACAGTTGCTCTGCGTTTACTCCAGGGTGCTGTTACCCCTCTGTTTGGCAGAGCAGAGTGTCCAACAGCTCTCTCAAGGCTGGCACTGCCAGTCCTGGGGGAGCTGAGCATGGGGCAGAGCACTCGCCATGCCCACATCACCCTCCAGTGTCCTGCCTTCTGCAGGAGGACACAAACCCTAAGAGCCTCTGGCACAGTCACAGCCCTGCAATGCCCACTCACCCCCTGCTCCAGCAGGGCTCTGCTCACTCAGAGTGGTGGCTGTGCTGCAGGGGCAGGAGCCAGAAAGAAGACAAGGGACACGGGGTACAATCCTGCCCTGGCCTATTTTTAACAGATTTTTTTTCCCACCCTCTGGGGGAAGAACTTTTTCCTGAGATCCAACCTGACCCTGCCCTGACACAGCTCCAGGCCATTCCCTGGGTGCTGTCCCTGGTCCCCCCAGAGCAGAGCTCAGTCCTGCCCCTCCTCTGCCCCTGCCCAGGCAGTTGGAACTGCAGTGAGGTCTCCCCTCAGTCTCCTCTCCTCCAGCTGAACACACCAAGGAGAGCAGAGTGGGAGGCATACAGGTTGGGAGAAGGAAAGAAGGTGCCTTTCCCATAGTTTTATCCCACCTTGGTTATCACTGTGCCCTTCAACACTCCCAACTGATCCTGCAGCACATCTGCCCTGCTGCTTTACTGCAGGATTTGTGCATGGACATGCCACTGACTCTTCCCAAACATGCTCAGCAGGGCTCTTAGTAGGTTTGCTTGGCAGGAATCAAGGAAGACCAAATGGTCTAAAGATCCATTTAACTAAAGTGAAGGCACTGTATCAACACTCTCTGTACTGCCAGGTGAGGGCATGTGCTGAGAAGTCATGTCCCTCAAACAGCTCCTCCAACCACGTGGGTGCTGAGGCCCCATGATCACAGACCCAGAGAATTTTCTATTCCTTTGGGGGAACAGCCCAGTTCCCTGTGTGCTGCCCTGGGGTGGGAATTACCAGTCTGCTCAGCTGTGGTGCTGTTGTAGAGCCTGTGAGCTGCACTCTGTGTGCCCTTGAGGTGATACCACATCTCCTGGGCCATCCTCAGCACTGGGTCCTACCTCCCCACACACACCAACTCAGAGGAGGTTGTGTCCTGCAACCTGCCAGTGATGTCCCTCCAGGGCTTTCCATAGAGAATCCCAGAATTATTAAGATTGGAAAAGCCCTACCAGCCCACGTAGTCCACCCTGTGCCTGATGCCCACTTTGTCCCCCAGCCTAGAGCACTGAGTGCCACATCCAGTCCTTCCTTGGACACCTCCAGGGGTGGGGACTCCACCACCTCCCTGGGCAGCCCCTGCCAAGGCCTGACCACCCTTTCCAGGGAGAAATTCCTCCTGATGTCCAACCCGACCCTCCCCTGAGGCCCATTTCCTCTTATCCTGTCACTGGTTGCCTGCGATGAGGAACTTCATTTTCTGAAGAGCTTCAGAACAGCTGGGCTTTGGAGTGCTCCTGGGAATCTGAGTCACAGCCCAGGACAAATCAGCCAGGATAAAAAACCTGTCACCATCCACTGCACTTGGGGAAACCCTGTGGTACCTGATCCAGCTGTGCCCAGGTGGTCTGGGCTTAGGAAAGCGTTTGTTACAGCCTGAGCTTCCACAGGGTGCTAGGACCATACCCACAGCCATCACCATTCTGCGCTTATCCCCTTCATCTCAATGCCAAAATCCTTCATCCTTTGGTTTAGGGCTACTCTGTTCAACACAACTCTTCTGTGAGGGCAATGCCTACCCTGAGATCTGGACCACATGTGTGGCTGATGGGAAGATGTATCCATCAGGTCTTGGAGAGCAGGGCAGGCGAGTCAGGCTGGGGACACGTGGAAATGGTGGCTGTGTGCTGGGGCCATGTAGTGTTCTGTTAACTACAACCCAAGGAGGTGGTTTCGGCTTTTGGGACAATGAGAAATTGTCTGTGTTACACTGAGAACCTTTGAATTCCAACCCAGAAAGCCTCTGAATCCCAGTGCTCCAGAGCCCAGACAGTGACTAATGGGCTCTTCAACAGGTGCTAATTTGAATTTACCTTGGGAAAAATACGTGAAGTGGAAGGCAATTAATCAGATAATCCAACATTTGACTAAAACCTTTCCTTGAAATCTTTGATCCATCCAAGTACCAGCTACCAGGCTGCCTCGGAAAAATATCTTCAAACCTAACAGGGACAGGTGAAAATCAGGAATTAGCACCCCCAGTGCTCACAGCTGGGCCAATAAGGGGGGCAGCAGGTCTGTCACAGCCTCGCCTGGCTGGGGGAGGAGGAGGGATTGCTACTCCTGAAGGTCACTCAGCAGCACCATGTCCCAGCCAGCTCCAGGGGACACCCAAATCTCCACAGAAATGGTCCTTCAGTGTGAGGATTCCCCAATACCCATGCAATGAGTAAATTTGAGTGTACTATATTGTGAGTGAATTTATTAGAATCATGAAATCATGGATTGGTTTGGTTTGGGTTGGAATGGACCTTAAAATTCATCTTGTTCCACCTCCCTGCCATGAGCAGGGACACCTTCCACCCGAGCAGGTTGCTCAGAGGAGCAATCTGGCCTTGGACACTTCCTGGCAAAGTGACAGAGGAGCCCAGGAGCAGGGACATAGATGAAGGTCCCTCCCAGCTTATGCTGTCCCAGAGGGAAGGAAAAAGGAACCATTTATATGACTTTACAAAGCTGTGCCTTACAAACTCATGGCATCCTTGAGTGCTTACAAATGGTTGGAGTGAATGAGCAGAGGCCCTGCAGCCAGAGCTGTTTGGGGACAGAGCCAGGCCATAGGTGGCCAGCACCCTGCAGGGCTCCTGGACAAGCTGTCCAGCCAACGAGCTCTGTCTCTAGAGCCAAATTTGCAGCCTGTGCCCCTCAGCCAGCAGACACCTGAAACACTTGGCCCCCTTCCTCTGGTTCAGTCTGCATTGCATCATCACTGACAGGCAAATCATAGAACCAGAGAATGGTTTGGGTTGGAAGGGGCCTTAAAACTCATCCCATTCCACCGCCTACCATAGGCAGGAACATCTTCCACAGTCCCAGGTTGCTCCAAGCCCTGTCCAACCTGGCCTTGAAATGTCTTCTACGGTCTTCCTTGGGTTAGAAGCTGTTCCCTGTGGTGTGAGAGAAGAGAAGGTGCAGGACAGGGCTGCTCCAGGGGGCTGGCCTTGGATACCCGGTAACAAAATCAAAATCACTTGACTGTCAAGGATAATCCTGGAGTCTGTGGGTAGGGGTGCTGGGATGGGACTCACTGCACAGACGGCAGGGACAGGGCACTGTGAGAGTGCAGGGCTGGGTTCTCATTAAATCAAAACTCCCCCCAAACTGTAGGGCAGGCTCAGGTTGGATCTCAGGAAAAGGTTCTTCCTTCAGTGGGTGGTTGAGCACTGACCAGGCTCCCCAGGTCAGTGGGCACAGCCCCAAGGCTGCCAGAGCTCCAGGAGGGTTTGGATGATCCTCTGGGGCACAGCGGGGGACTCTTGGGGATGGGCCTGTGCAGGGCTGAGGGCTGGACTGGATGATCCTTGTGGGTCCCTTCCAACTCAGCATATCCTGAGATTCTGGGATTCTGTGTCCAGCCTCTACTTTGCAAGGGCTGCAGCACCATCATGCCCTGGAAGCAGAGATGGGAAACTACCAGTCCCATGAGCAGTTGAACTCAACCAGGTCCCAAGATATTTTGGTTCCTCTCCCTCTCCACCCAAAGCACAAATGTGGTCTGTTCCTACCAACAAACTTGCACACAAAGGTGGCAACAGGTGGGTTGTATTCTGTGGACACCAGCCCAGCCTGGAGGGACAGAGGGAGCTAGTGGGTGACCTCTCCGCAGTAAACTGATGTAAACATCCTGAGGGGCCTGAGTTAGTGGAGGAGATTAAACCAAAACCCAAGCCAGATTCCCCTGGTGGTAAAGCTTTTCCAGCATGGTTGGCTGATTCTCTATATTTTTAAAGCCAGCTCTGCATGTCCCCAGGCCACGCTTTCTAAAACATGCACAGATCAGAGAGACCACCTCATCCTCATCCCCATCCACCATTCCCAGACAGTCCTTGTTTACCACCCACTCCTTGGAGACTCTAGTAAAAGCAGCTCTTGAAGCCCATAGAGGGGATGTTTCTGTGCAAACAGAGCCACTGAGAAAGGCTGGTAAATGCCTCTTTATTTCCTTCTCAGCAGGCAGCTCAATTTGTCTCTAATGAGCACGAACACACTCTTCTGCCATCACTCACTGCAATTACTCTGGACTCACTGGCTGCACACAGAGAGCTGGGATATCCAGGGAACAGCTGGGATATCCAGAGAGCAGCTGGGATATCCAGGGAACACCCTGTGCCACAGCAGAACCTCAGTGGCAGCTCCTGATGGACACTGTGACCAGGCTACGCTGCATAAAGGGGTCAGTCGATGGCTGAATGCGACACAGCAACCAGGACACGGTGTGGGAACACTGAATATCGGGGCAGTTTGGGGCACCACAATATAAGGAAGATCTGAAGCCATTAGAGAGTGTCCAAAGGAGGCAACGAGGATGGGGAAGGGCGTAAATTTGAAGCCGTGTGAGGACACTGAGGGCACTTGGTGTGTTCAGCTGGAGAAGAGGAGACTGAGGGCAGACCTCATTGCAGTTCCAACTGCCTGGGCAGGGGCAGAGGAGGGGCAGGACTGAGCTCTGCTCTGGGGGGACCAGGGACAGCACCCAGGGAATGGCCTGGAGCTGTGTCAGGGCAGGGGCAGGTTGGATCTCAGGAAAAGGTTCTTCCCCCAGAGGCTGGTTGGGCACTGACCAGGCTCCCCAGGGCAGTGGGCACAGCCCCAAGGCTGCCAGAGCTCCAGGAGGGTTTGGATGATCCTCTGGGGCACAGGGTGTGACTCTTGGGGCTGGACCTGTGCAGGGCTGAGAGTTGGACTCGATAATCCTTGTGGTCTCTTCCAACTTAGCATACTCTGGGATTCTGAGATTCTGTGACTTTGAGTTTCTCTCCTTGTGGGAATGAGTTCCCCTTCAGCTTGAAGCACCACTGGAAGGATTTGGCTGCTGCAGCTGCACTGATGGGTTAGCACAGATTGCCAAAGGGTGGAGAGACAAGCTGGGGCCCTGAACTGGCAGCTATTCCCTTCATGGAGCCTACACAGATGGGCAGTAGGTTTTGGGGTGCAGCTCAGCCCCATGTTTTCTGTGGCAGAAAAAATCACTGGCCCTGGACGCTGGTGGACAGGCATCTGTCCCTCTTTGCTTAAGATTTCCACTGGCTTTTGGACAATCCCTGCAAGTACACTGCCTAGAGGTTCCTGGAGAATTGATAGTGAGTGTTTGAGGAGCTTTCACTGGGCATTCTGCAAATCCAGGACAGCATCCAATCATTAACTCCACAGACACAGCCTTGGTGTTAGTGTGGGCTGAGCTGAGCAGGCTTTTGGCCATTCACACAGTCAGAGAAATGCTCAGACACAACACTCGGTGCATTTCAGAGGCATTCGCATTGGGATCTTCAGATGGTCAAAAAGTCAGTTCCACTCAAGTAAAAATAATATTTGTTGGTTGGAAACCTCCTCAAAATATGAAAATAAACACTTGCAAATAAGAAAACAGCTGGAGTTCTCACCCAGCCTGCTCTAATCCCATCTCACAAATAAGGGATATAAAGTTTCATGCATTCTTTTCATTGGCCAGGCAAGGGCCTACACTGACAATCCCTGCTCTCTGTCGTCCTGCTACTTGGACTATTTACTCTGCCTCTCTCTACACACCAAAAAAGGCACAGTTAAAATTTGGTGATAACTGCATTTCTCTTTTTCTGAAGTGCTTGGTTTTACTGAATAGAGAAATGAACTACAGGAGAGAATTTACCTCGAGCCCTGACCTGAGCACGACATAACAGGCTAACCCAGCCCTCCTGCCTGAGATTCTGCCTGTTAGAGAACTGAATCAGGGATCCAAAGAACCCTAAATCAACCTTAATATTTATAATGGGCTTCAAAGGAGGTGGAGCAGAGCAGCCCCATATCAAAGGTGGCTGGTTTTACAAGAAGGCTCCTTGCGGAAGATCCCATAATTGACAGTAATTGGAACAGAGTAATAATTTCTTGGTAGGATGGTGACTGGGTGAGCAGTGTGGGGATTTTGTTACTAATTAGATTCTGGCCCATAGAGTGATATCCCAGAATTTCAAGGTCCTTCACTCTCTTTCTGTGCTGGTTTTACCTGTGTTGTGCTCTGGTGTTACCATGGCAAGGGAGCATTTGGGTGATGTTTGGGCATGTCCTCCATGGAGAGACTCTTCCACATGGTTATACCCAAACTTTACTTAATGTGACATTTTTCAGGAAAGATTCCACATCGAACTGAAAAACCAGGAGCTGACATGAGAAAAATAGGGGAGGATTGGGAGGTGAAGATGGGATTGCACTTAAGGAGGATTTATTAAAAGAAATGAAACTGGAGTGATTCCCTATGATTACTCAGAGCTCCAAAACACTTAGGGAATACCAAAATAAATCATGGAATCACAGAATATGCTGAGTTGGAAGGGACCCACAAGGATCATTGAGTCCACTCCTGGCCCTGCACAAGCCTGTCCCCAAGAGTCCCACCCTGTTCCCCAGAGGATCATCCAAACCCTCCTGGAGCTCTGGCAGCCTTGGGGCTGTGCCCACTGCCCTGGGGAGGCTGTTGCAGCAGTCTGAGGATTCATTCCATGAGTGCAGATCCCATTTGCTGTGACCCATCTCCTCACTGCACAAACAGACCTTCCGTGGGACAGCCCTGGGCTGGAGGGACGCTGTTGGCTGCAGAGTCCTACCTCAAATCCAGGAGCAGTTTTGGGCATGGAGAAGAGAAGAGCTACTGGCTGGTGTTGGATCATGGGCACAATGCTGCCTGGGAGTTCAGCTCTGTGTCTCCACCACACACAAAACACTTGCTGATCCTGTGCCTCATTTCCTCAGTTAAGTGGCACCTGATTTGCAGGAATACTCTAAATTCAGATCTGCAGCTGAGGCTTTTCCTTTAAGCCCAAAGGTGCTATATGATAGTAAATCTTCTAAAAATCTGTTCCTTTTGTAAACCCATCGCTCATCTCTTTCTTCTCCAGGCCTTAGCTCTTTGTCTGAACAATGAGAATGACACCAGCCCTTCATCTGGGTGTCTGGAGATAAACTTGGCTGTCCACAGCCTCATCTGTGCTGGTGATGAATGCCATGGAAAAGGCTTCTGGAAGTGAGTCATCCCTGAAATGTGGATAGTTGAAAAGGCATCCTCTCTCAGCGCCAGGGCTGGGAATTTGTCTCTCATGTGCTGTGAATGCCGGGCTGGTCAGCAAGAAGGACAATAATGGGTGGCATTGCTCCACCAGAGAGCACTGAGTCTGTTCTGGACAGATAGTGACACAAGACCTGCATAAGATAGAGGGGTGAACAAGGGGTTTATTTCCCAGGACTTCAGAGACAGAAAATCAGTCCAGAGACCTCCACCCAGAAGGCACAAGCCTCCACTATTTTAGACAAAGATGGTCACCATTATCATTATTAGGTTACAAGATGTGTCTCTGCCCCATGGACACAGCAGGGCACCCAGAGGGTGAGAGGAACAGTTCAGACCACAAGGGATTGTAGCCAATAGTGGTGCTGTCAACAGGGGCTGGACATGAGCCCAGGTGTGCCCAGGTGGGCAAGAGGCCAACAGCCCCTGGGCTGTGCCAGCCCTGGTGTGTCATAGCCCCAGAGCAGGGACTGTCCCTGTGCTGGCACTGCTGAGGCACCTCCAGTGCTGGGGGCAGCTCTGGGCCCCTCAGAGAGGAGAGACACTGAGGGGCTGGAGGTGTGCAGGGAAGGGAACGGAGCTGGGAAGGGGCTGGAGCAGCAGGAGGGGCTGAGGGAGCTGGAGGGGCTCAGCCTGGAGAAAAGGAGGCTCAGGGGGGACCTTCTGGCTCTGCAACTCCCTGACAGGAGCAGGGAGCCGGGGGGGGTCGGGCTCTGCTCCCAGGGAACAAGGGACAGGAGGAGAGGGAATGGCCTCAAGTTGCATTAGCCAAGGTTTACGTTGGATATTAGGAAAAAATTCTTCCTGGAAAGGCTGATCAAGCCCTGGCACAGCTGCCCAGGGCAGTGGTGGAGTTCCCATCCCTGGAGGGAGTTAAAAGCCTTATGAATGTGGCACCTGGGGACATGGTGGCCTTGGCAGTGCTGAGGGAATGGTTGTACTTGATGATCTCAGGGGCCTTTTCCAACCCAAACAATTCTATAATTCTATGACTGTGTCTTCTATTGGAGACACTCAGCTTCCCTGGTGGAAGGTTTGTTGGTGAGCAGCTGCCAGCCTTGTGTGCTGTGAGAGTGTCTGAGTCCCACAGTGACACCCCTCCTGCTGCCCTAGAAAGCTGTGTGCACCAGAGCAGTCACCTTCTTGTTAAAGGCCAGTAATGAGGCAGAAAAAACTGAATGATGGATTTAATTAGTCCAACAAGACCATATGGCTGAGTCTGTGATCCAGGTGTGCTCAGTGCATGGGACCAGGGGCCAGCACAGGAGCAGCAGGTTGGTTGGGAGGGTCAGAGAGGCCTTAAAGTGTTTTTAGGTGCTTGTGTGGTGAGACACAACCCTCAGTGTCCTGAAAACATGGCCCAGTTCTTCTGCCATTTCCCACTGTGGCTTGGAATAGAAACCTGTGTATGATATTTTGGTGCCCTTGGAGGACTCTCCAAATGAAGCAGTGCTGGATGTCACCTCCTGGCAGATCCACCTGCACACTCCCTCCTGACTGCCCAGCAGGGCTAGGTCTGCAAATCCCAGGGGTCTGGCTGAGCCAAGTGCTCCCCTGGGCTCCATCACTGCTTGTGGTGGCAGGAGCAGTGGTGACCAAAGGTGGCCACACAACTGTTCTCACAACTCATATCCCAGGCTCCTTCAGCCCCCTCCTGCTGTCACTGACACAGGAGCTGGCTGAAGTCATGGGTGAGAGGCAACCCAAGGCCCCAGGTGTTCAGGGCAGCTGGAGCAGGAGAATACTCCTTACTGGGGAAACCTTTGGGATCTGGATGACTGGGTTATCCATCCAGCCAGCTGGAGAGGAAGTACAGGCCTGGGAGACTGCTGGGGGAAGCTTGAACAGTGCAGTGTCATTCACCTTTCAAATATGTCAGAATTAGATGCCTCAGCTGAGAAAAAATGTCCCTCTCTGGGTCTCCCCAGAGGACAATTGGTCTTAGACAGCTAAAGCTCCTGCACCAAGACATTGAACCGTCAGCTCTGGAAGCAGGGATGGAGGAATCCTGGCCTGGAACGGCTGAGGCAGCTCCTGAGCTTTGCTACAGCCAAACAGAATGTCAATCACTGCAGGAACTGACATACAACTCTCTGGAATCACTGGGCAGGGCTAGCTCCCAAGGAGCTCTTAGGCAGCAGTGGGACACTAAATCATCTGAACGACCACAAAGTCAGCCCTGAGTTGACTTCTGACCTGCTGTAGCCTAGTGTCAAGCAAGAAGAGGCAACAAGATGAGCGGCAAAACCTTTCTGGCTGCTTTTGGGTGGTGAAATGGGCATATGCTGCAGTTGACCTGTGAGATCTGTCCTCTCCCCTCGGCTGGATGCCCCTGTCCCACAGCACCCTGAGAGTTCCCGCAAAGCTGGAGCTCACTATGCTCTTGGCAGAGGTTGAGCTTTGTGGGCAGCCCAAAGTTCAGACTGGAATAAATAAAAAGTGCTTCCCAAACTTAGAGGCAGAAAAGAAGAGCTGTTGCCTGGCATTTCAACCGGGAGGGAAATGGGGAACTGCATCTTATTCCCAGTCTGCTCCTGACTCACTCCGTGAGTGGGGTGAGTCACTTCCGAAGGTCTCTCCTTCCAAAGTCCTCCCTGCTCTGCAGGGAATGGTAATGCTCCTGGAAGCTCTTCCAAGCTTCATTCATTATTAAATGCCTTTCAGTGTGTTGCAGCCTGGGAGGAAATGCCTTGTGGACACAGATCTCTGCTCTGTGGGCAGAAAACACTCCCAGGTTTGAAGGGAACTTCAACCCACAGAAGGACTCACTGAGATGTGGGTTTTGACTGTGAAAATAGCTGAGAGAAAGGTGGTTTCCTCTTTAGAGAATTACTGTGGCAATAAGACATCCAGCATTTATTGCAGTGGGAAACAACCCCCATTTTGTGTCTCCCTGATATTTGTTCCAGGGACACTCACCTGGCTTCAGCTCTCAGCAGCTGCTCCTTCTGAGCCTCGATTAAAGAGTTTTTTAACACCTCACACTTTTCTCCCCCTGAAAGTGCTTATACCTGGTGACCACGTCACGTCAGAGCCCCTCACTTCGAGCTGAAATGCTGAGCTCTGGAAAAATGTCACTAAAAAGCATTTCCCCAACTCAGTTTGGAGTTGGGCTGCTTCTCCACTAGGACATCCGCAGCCACCCCAGCAGCCCTGCTTGAGGTCCTGCAGGTCTGACAGAACTTGTGGCATTAGGGAACCTTCTGTTCAAAGGCCCCAGCCTACCCTTGACTCGGAATTCCTCTCTTTTATTGCTTTTTGCGTCCCAAACCCTCTCTGTTATGAAACTTCTAGCACTGCCAATTTCATCCTTATTTCTGGATCACTGAAGTGTTCTAAAGTGCGTGGCCTTGTCCTAAGTTCTGCCAAATATCACTTGCAGTGGCTCTTCACAGGGTAAAACCCACCCTGAGCTCTGCCAGCTCCCCTCTGCTGCAGCCCTTCCACACCAGCTCTCTCAAGGATGTGCAGTGACACAAATCCCCCTCAGATTATCCAGCAGCACATGATCCAGTGCTGTAGAGAAGGCAAAACACATTGCACATGGCCCACGCTGGGCCACCAGCAGAGAAGCTGCAGAAGTCACTTAGTGGGACCAGTGGGGATGGCTTGAGTGAAGGCTGGTCACCAAAGTGTGAGCTTTGCACTTCAGTGCTGAAATCAATTATTACGGGGATTGGAAACAGTGGGATTCACTGTCTTTTGAGGTAAGAATTGGTCCCAGCTTCATCTCAGTCGTCACCGACTCTCAACACCAAAATTCCTGCAGTTCTCCTCAATACCTTTTATGGGAAGTGGAGAAAACAGCTAATTCCCCATTGCTCCATCCCCACTTATTAGTGCCACAAAGAATTGAGTAATTATGAATAGAACTGCCAGGCAAAATGAAACTTCTCCCTTAAAATTGCATTTTAATTAACTCTGCTGGGTTCATGTGTTTCTCAGGCAGTGCTGGTTGTGCCTCACTGACTGAGCTCTGCTCACACAGACACAGGAGACCACAAGCTTGGCCAAAGGGCTACAGAAGGGCCTTGTCTTCCCACTGGACCTGCTCTGGAAGATGATTGTGGGGTATTACTCCTCGAAACTTCTTTAGTCTACTGAAGATGAGCAGCAGAGCAACAGAAAGAGAATAACAGAGCGGGTTGGGTTGGAAGGGACCTTAAAGCTCACCCAGTCCCACCCCCTGCCATGGGCAGGGACACCTTCCACTATCCCATGTTGCTCCAAGCCCCATCCAACCTGGCCTTGGACACTTCCAGGGATGGGGCAGCCACAGCTTCTCTGGGCAACCTGTGCCAGGGCCTCCCCACCCTCACAGGGGAGAATTTCTTCACGATATCCCATCTAACCCTGCCCTCTGTGAGTTTGAAGCCATTCCTCTTGTCCTGTCCCTCCAAGCCCTTGAAAGTAGTCTCTCCCCATCTTTCTTTGTCATCTCCCTTCAGGTATTGGATATCATGTCATCCTGGTGTCTTTTCCAGTCTAAAAAATCCCATTATCTCTGAGCAAAGAGCAGAGCTTGGAGCTTGGTAGGTGAGCGGTGAAGAAGTGAGAACCTCAGCAGCACACCAAGGCAGCAGTGGAAAGAGTCTGTGTCGTGTCAGCCCTGGGATGACACGGCAGCAGAATTCCTCTGAACCTCAGTGCCAGAGCTGCCAGGTGGCAGAGAAGGGACAGGGGCAAAGATGTGGCACAACTGGGTGCGAAGAGCTTCTCCCAAAGCCCTGCAGTGCAAGGACTGTCTGTGAGGGAAGCGGTGCCCACCCTGCACCCCAGAGCTGTGCTGGGAAAGGGCACTGATGCCTCAACAGTTTCATTTCCAGCAATCCTTCCCAATTCCCAGCTCTCCCATTTTAACATGTAAGCAAATCCTCACGATGCTGAAGGTAAATGAATGCGATAAGGGAAATATGAAATTTTACTCTTCCTTCACAAAAGGCAAGAGAAAACCCCCACCACGTTTCCCAGCCAGCCAGAATAGGAAGGAATCCCAGATTCAGAGCCGAGAGAAATGAAAACACAGTTTGAGCCCCCGGTAGCGCTGGGGGCTGTTCAGTCAGACACGCAAATGTCTCCTCAGCACGTTTCATGTCTTGGAAGAACGATGGGGAAACTCCTGGGTGTTCAAGAGCAAAACAAAGCCTGTGTTGAAGCCTCCAGACATTCCACAAGTCCCAGCTTTGCAATTCAAGGCAAAGATGGAGAGAATATCACAGCTTATGGATGCAAACTTAAAGAAGGGCAGCTTTAAAATAAAATCTTAAAGGCTCGCAAGACAGAATTTTACAGCAAATGGTAATGTCTCGTTTCTTCCCTGCTTCTTTTTCTGGCTTGATGATTAAATGCAGTAAATAAATACATAAAAATAATGACTCTTGCAGACCTTGCAGCATTCATTTTAATAGATGCTATTTAACTACACACAAAATCACAGATATCTACCTTTCAAACGCTGGTTACAAATATTGGGAAGGCTGCCAAGAAAATGGCTTTTATTTCCCCCCAATAGATATCAAAAAGAAACAACTTCTATGTTGAAATTGCCTTTATTTTTTAATCCATAAATATTTGTTACTGACAAAAGTGGAAAAATCCTTAAGACTCTAAATTTTACTAAACTGATAATATTTTTGTTTACAGTACATACAGAATGTGCTTTTACAGGTAAGTATAACAACAAGAATAATACAGAGAAAAACAGTCAAATACTGCTCATCTTGAAGCTTGTTTAATGGTTAACCAAGAGTCTGTGCAAATTACAGATACAAATGTACTTCCTCTTCAGTACTACTGTATAATAAACATGGAATCCATAAACTGGGCTAAAGCACAAAAATATCCACTTAACCCCTCTTAGGAAATATTGTCCCCCGAAACTAAAAATATTACAGTAAGAAGTGTCTTTCTCAGAGCCAAGAAATTCTTGCTACAAAAATGTCTGAGGGGTTTGCAGGGGGGCACAGGGGGCAGAGGGGCAGGGGAGCAGTGGGATGGGGACCTCCTGGACATCGTGTGGCCATGGAGACACGGGGTGCTGAGGGCACAGATCTCGTTCACATCGACACCACCACACCCAAAAGGGACCACCCAGCTCCCCCCTCACCCCTGGGCTGCCACAGGGGCTTTCCCAGCTGGGTTTTGGGGAGGACACCCCAAGAGCCGACTCTGGGAACTGGGAACGGTCCCTTTTCCCATCTGCTGACGGACAGCACAAAGTGGCTGCTCTTTGAGGAGCAGCCCCGGCACAGCCTTATTGCTACAACACTTGGTATGAAAATATTTAAGCCCCTTTCTCACATATTCCCTCTACTTTTCACTCATTGGAAATATACCCCGGCACGAGACCTGTTCGTGTGGGATATATTTCAGCAGAGTCCCTCCTTCCACATGAACACTAAATCTGAAACAAAACCAACACAAGCTGTTTCTCCATCACATGAACTGAAGATGGCAAATTGATCACAAAGTAGAACACATATTTCAAACACAATTAAAGTTTACCCTGTTTCATGATGAGTTTGTTTGCAGTGGTGGAAGCAGATGAAGACAGGTACCAGCTCCCAGGAACTGGCCATCTCTTACAAAAAGCATGCCAGGCTCTTGCAGATTCCAGGTGGGAAATGCCTCTGATGGACACAGGAACAGAAAGATGCATGCAGGAAGCCCAGGTTCATGGGACCAGCTTTGCAGCCAGCCAGGCTCCAGAACAGCAGACAGAAATGAAATCTAGGCCAGGAAAGGAGGGCTTGCTCCCAGAAAACTGTCCCTGTTTCTTCCCACCCACTCCCATATCCAAATAACAGATTATCATTTATAAAAGGAACGTTAAAACATTGAAAAATATTTCATTTTTCCTTAAAACACGAGTCACTGGCATTAGAAGACTTTTTATGACAAAATTCTGTTCCATGTGGTGCTCTGTGTGGTTCATTAAAAATAGTTTGGCACATTTCAAAGAGTGGTTTGATGAAGTTTGAAGCTTAGATTGGTACAGGGTCAGTCAGAATTATGATTGCATTTTGCAGTGTGTATGTGTATGTATATTTGTGTCCATATACATACACACACGTGAGATTGGTGTATAAACCCCAGGGCAGAGCACCGCTTTTTGTCGCTGCTCAGGGAATGCAAATAATGATCAGTTTTTAGGAAATAATATAAACTTTTCTATACCCCATGCCCTGGTCCCTGCACATACACTCGGGGAACTGGACACTCCACAGGGGTGCTTCCACCTGTGGGTTGAAGAAAAAGCTCAATTCTTCGGAGTTTATTGGATTAATCAAGGCAGATTCTATTTGACTGTACAGAGGAATGTGGCTCCTTCCTGCCTTTCTCCTGAGTGCAGGATGTTGTGGTGACTCAGACATGAGGAGGAGAAAGCAGAGAGGTCCCAGTGTAGGTGACAGCACCCCTTGGAGCTGTGCCTGCCAGGGACCTTGGCCAGAAGGAGAGCAATGGGAAATCTGGGATGCGGGCATCTCCCCACCCCAGCACTCCCTTTCTGGGCAGACAGAATTGTAACACCTCATACAAGATGTGTCAGGACAAAGACAAACAATAGTCATAAAAACACTTTGCTACTCTACAGCTTCTGTTGTGAGAGGGTCTCAAAGCCCTTCACATCATGGTCTGAACCCTCTGTGGAATTGGAAGGTGTTCCCATTATCATCACAGGGTACTGAAGTGCTGGGACCAGGCTGTGGGACATGGCACCTGGTCCCAGAGCAAGTGTTTGTTCAGTGACAAACTCCCAGAGTGAGGAATAAGGGAAAAAGATAACCAAAGAACACCTGTGTGTGCTGGAACATCACTGCCCCATCTACCAACCCAGCCCAGCACACAAAGCAAGCCGTGGGAACTCAGGGTGCCCGGGTGGTATCCAAGGCATTGTTCCTTCCCAGGAAAATTTGCTGGAAACTTTCTGTGGTGGTGGCAGAATCCCTGAAGAGATTTAGCCCAAAAAGGGTGGGACACATCTGCTTAAAACACTTGAGTGTGGGGAAAAGACAAGGAAATGGGGCTTAATTTTCTTTGGAGGGTTGTTGCCCAGGTAGGACACATTGGCAGAGGGCTTGGTGATATTTGCCAGGCAGAGTAAGAGAAGACACCGAGGTCAAATGACACGGGCACAGCTCACCATCTGCATGGGCTGCTTGAGGGAAAAATTCCCCAATTTGCATCTGGTCCAGCAACTTCTTAGCTCAAAAATGTAACATTTAGACAAGGACTAGACCTTGAGACAGACGGCTATGGGAATGGAAAGAGAGCAGTGTTCACCTACCCATGGCCTTACACTGTCACATCTGCTCCTCTGGCTCTGCCACCACAGCTCCTGCAGACTCTGGGGTGGCCTCTCCTCTCCCACAGTGTTCATGTCACTGCCTGAAGAGGGGAAATCCTGGCCTTTCCTGGGCCAAGAGTGAGTGGAAGAGCCCCAGAACCTCAGCAGAGGTTGACTCCCCATCAGCCCTGTTGGTGTTTCTTGTCCTCACAAGAGTCACAAACTGGTGTGTGGGAAGGTCAGCAAAGGGCAGTATTGTCACAGGGATTGTCTTCTGGGAGGAAGTATCCAGTGACTGAGCTGAGGAGCTTGGAGGTAGTCAGGGGAGAGTGGTGTCCCTCAAGGGAAGGGTCAGGAGAGGAGGTATGAGCCTTTTCTCTCTCATCCCTCCCATGTCATGAACTGCCACTCTGATCCACAGACAGTTCTGGTTCTTGCCCAGAATGATTTTGCCCAATGATTTTGCCAAATCTGAACCATGGAGACTGTCATTTAATTCCCTCCCAGCTCAGTTTCCGTCAAACAAAGCCCCAGCACCTCACTGATGGATCCTTCTCAGCACAGTCTCCATCTGATGGGGCAGAATAAAGCTCTGGAACTCATACCAACAGACCTAGGACAGTCTAGGAAAGAGAAAGGCCATGTGGCCACCCCACCAAGGCCTGCCTCTAAATCCCACTGGGATAAGGACATGTGCTCCTCTTGCCTACCCTGACAAACCTGGTGCTGCATCAGAAACCTCCACAGGAGCTCAGAAACCTCCACAGGAGACTCAAAAACTTCCACAGGAGACTCAAAAACCTCCACAGGAGACTCCAGCTCCCAACCTACAACCATTGAACCATTGTTTGCTACAGGACTTGACTTGTGTAGCTGGGGACATCATTAAGGCCAGGAGGTGGGAGGTATTTGAGGGGAGGGACCAGGGCATAGCTGAGTTCAGTGAGGTTTAATGTAGAAGAAGACCTAGATGGAAATGTAGGACATGAGGAGAAGTGTCCAGGAATGTTCTTACAGCCTGAATCAGTCATGTCATGCAGAGGAGGGAATGTGGCCACCAGTGGGATGGGCAGTGTGGACAGCGTGTGGTGGGACCCCCAGGGCACACCATGGACAGGGTCCAGCACCAGGAGTTACAGCACTGGGTCTGGCTGGGCTTCCAAACCTCTCACACCCTTTCCTGGCCACAGAAGTGTGTTCTGATGTGAGTTAATTCTACAGAATTTGATAGGAACACAATTAAAAGGGAAAAAAACAACAAGAACTAAAAAAAAAAAATTAAAAAAAAGCGCCCAATCTTTCTGGAAAGCCAAGGATAAAACCCTCACAAATTCTGGACCCACGAGTCTCTGTTTTAAAGATTTTACAAATATACAGTACCTAATTAGTATTATATCAGATATACAACATGCCCATTAATTATAATTATGCTGGATATATAATTTATATGCATGAAATGTAACTGTCTTCATGGTTAGGATTGGTACTCAGTGGAATTGGAATTTGGAAGGTTTTCTTGGGAGGCCATCACATGGAGAGAAAACCACGGAAAGTTACCGACCTGCTTTTGGGCAGAGAGACACCCCCAGCCTTGTGCTTCTGCTGAGGGCTGGGGAAAGATTGCTACATAAGGAGTTCTGGGTTGTAACTGAGAGGAGAAAACGTGTTCAGAAACAGGGGACCTGGGCCAGTGGAAGATGCTCTCAGGAAAAGATTCTGGGGAGCACTCCAGGCCCAGGGCCGGGGGGGAAGCCTGGCCTCACAGGGCTCTCGGTGCCGTCGCGCCCTCCCCAGCACAGCTCAGCAGGGCGAAGCTGAACGACTTGTGGTGCTTTAGGTTCAGCAGTGGCAAGAAGCTGGAGGAAGAAAAACCCTATTCCTCCTTCCTATTTACATGTTGGAGACACGAAGATATTAGAATGAGTGGAGGAAAGGGTCTAACAAGCATTTCAGCGTATTTGTGCTTATTGAACACATCAACCCCACTACTTCCTACACTGAGAGAGCAGGCGATTTGTAGGCACTAGTATGTTTGTATCTTATGAGTATATTTAATATAAACTAAAAGTTTATTTCTCAGCCAGGCTATTCTTGTCCCTAGATCTGCCAGTCCCCAAGGAAAGTCTGCCCTTGAACTTGCTCCAAGGGTGACAAGGAACAGATGTGTGGGTGCTGACTGGTGTCGAGCAGCCTGGGGGTGACCCCCAGCAGCCAGAACTTCCCTACTTGCTACAGAAAGGCCAAACATGAGGACCAGCCCCTTCCTGACAGGATGGGGCGCTATGTTTCCTCCTCTCTACCTCGGGCTGCATGGGACTGCTTCTACCTGGAGGAACAGAAAAGTCCTAAATTCATGGAACAATGAGATGATGCAGGTGAGCCCTTGGAAGGAGCCATCGATTACTATGGCTTTCTTTGACAGAAACTGATGCACATCAGGAAAATTTCCTCTATTATCCCTCACTATTGTCTATTGGCTTGCTTGGGTTCTTCTCATGTCACCGATGAAGGGGTGGCTTTAAAAACAACGTGGATGGGACTGTCAGAGAAGTCTTTGCAGACACTGAGTTAGTAGAGGTTACCTTGGCCTATAAGGCCACTGCAGAGTGTGGGGTGCTGTGGCCACCCCAGTCCTTACAGAGTATGTACAAGGCCCAAGGTCCTATCACACAGTCACCTCAGTCTTGCTGGCCGTGCGGTAGTGGTGGTGGTGGCCGGGGATGTAATGCAGTTGCTCCACGGTGTTGTGGCGGCGCGAGGCGAAGGCCTGGCGCTTGGCCGAGGTGGGGGTCATCCCCAGAGTGTTGTACAAGTTATTTGAGGCACTGGGATGGGAGTGCATTTTTGACATCCTGTAGCGATCCAAGACCGGTGTGGACACAAAGACATCTGTGTGGGACAGTGCCCGGGACATGGACTGCTCGGGGTACCCCGAGCGCTCCGGGGACAGCAGCGGGTCCTGGGAGTGCAGGCGCTCGGCTGACAGCAGCTGCTCGTCTGAGAGGATCCGTTCATAGGACATGCTGAACTCCTCGGGCATGATCCTCTCAGGGGACAGCACCCTGTCCTGGGACATGGCCCGGATGGGGCGGCGGGGCCTTTCCCGGTGGTTGGTCTGTTGGGACATCTTGATGACGTTGATGGGGAGCGTCCCCCGCGCAGCCAGGTCGGGCAGGTGCCTCCTCCTCATGTAGTACTCGTCAGCCTCCTTGTCAGCTGTGGGGAGGGAAAGGGAATGTTTAGGAATGTCACAGTGCTGTTCCACAGGGGGGAAAAAAAGGCTGTGCACAGCACACAGCTCTGGAGCAGCCTCCTGGGAACACCTCAGGGACCATCAACCACCCACGTCAGGTGCTGCCTGTCAGAGAGAGCCCAGCCCTGTATGGGTTGTGTCATCACGGACCTATGGCAGAGGAAGGAGTTTTAATTGCATGGGGATGGGGCGAGTCCCTGTGCAAACAACCACCTTCTTGCACCGTGAAACAACAGATCCCATGGACCATCGAGGCCAGACCTTGGTATGACGTGATTTACACAAAAGGAGAGTTATGGAGAAATTACCAAATGTCACCTCCACAATACACTTCTAAAGCCAGGACAGGGCAGGTGAGTGAGCAGGAAAGTCCCCCATTTGAGGAAATACACAGCTCATCTCTGGCCTCACCCATGGATGTTCTCTTGAGTCCAAGAGTGACGTCATCACATTTTTAATTACCATTTTTGCGTATTTGTAAATGTGATCACAAAACAGGTTTGGTGGTCATTGGATGTTCTCTCTGAGACACTGAAACACCTGCCTAAGGTTTCGGTTTCCATTTTCTCAGACACCTTTGTTGATAGAATTTATCCCATGGAATGTTTCTTGCTCAGTTTGCTATTTCTGCATCTTAAATGATCTGTCTTGGTCAGAAACTCAGCACACCCCCATACACACTCACCCTCCTCTCTTTGGCTTTCAGAGAAACACTAGAGACTCAGAGAGGGTGTTGGCTCCTGCATCTGTACCATGTTAGATCACTTAAATCCTACAGCTGGAATGGTCTGATTCAACCAACCTTTAATTAAAAGAAGCAATTCCACAACTGTTTCAGATTTTTTTTTTTTTTAAACAACAGAAACACAAAAACTTCCTGGTTAACCCCTTTGATATTCATATGCTGTAAACTGGGATTGCTTACCTGGAAGGAGGCTTAACAGTTCTTGGGCTTCAAGCCCAGTGCAGCCTGTAAGGAAATGTCATTAAGGCCAGGAGGTGGGAGGTATTTGAGGGGAGGGAGAACTTCCCTCTGTGCCTGTGGCTGCAGAAATGTAAAGCACAGAACATCAGTCCCTCACCAGAATGGTCCTGTCACAAGGAGAAGAGCACAACATTGGCCTCTGTCAGGGGTCAGGGGGTGGAGGAATGTTTAATGCTCGACACTGATCATCTCTATGAGCCTCCTTGCTCATGTCTTTGTCTGAGATGTTTCCTTGGTGTGTCCAAAATCAGCTCCATCCTTTCTGGCTCCAGAAGACCCCAGAGTGAGCCCCATCCCAGGCACCTGGCAGACAGCCACCTTCTCCTTGGAGAAGACAACACAACCCTCACTGGTGTGTAGGAAGGGGACTCCACATGGACAGGTACAGCAAGTTTCTCCACCTTCCAGAGGAAATAAGCTTCTTGAGAAGTAACCTCATAGGAGCATCTTCGGATGGAGATCACAGAGCTGGGAACACACACACACACAAGACCCAGTGTGCACTCTCCCTACCAACTTGAGCCAAGTGTTGATTGGCAAAGACATCCTGTCCTACACATCCTTGCCCAGCTCCTGGGACCTGACATGAAATTTCTTTGGGAAGTCTTTTGCTTATAAGACAAGTATGATAAAGGTATATGATAATGATAATAAAGAGGGACACCATTGATTTTCTCAGCTCAGTATTTCATTCTGTAGTAGGTGATGTGAAATGGAAAAGTATCAGATGGTGGAAGAGGAGAATTTCACATGCATGGAGATTCTGAAGATTATTTGAGTCACAAAAGGAGCAAAGCTCTGCTGCAGGACAGTCTGGGCAATCTGGACGCAGGTCCTGGACCCTGCTCCTCATGGGCCTGTGCACAGTCCAGAAGATCTGTGAGCAGGGTGGTTGGTTCCCATCTCAGCATACAAATTTACCAGCTGAGAACATGTGCAAGGGCCTGTTGGCACCACTGCTGCTGCCAACCTCTTCTCTACAGCCCACACACCACCAAGGCTGCGGTCACCCACAGCTCTCCTGGCACTGGCACACTTCCTGCTGCTGGGATTTGCTCTCCAGAGCACATATTGGAGGAATGAGTCTTTGTTTTTTGCAATCAGAAACTTCTTGGAAGAATATCTCATTGCAAATATCAGACAGCATCTCCTCTGGCCTCAAACACTTGTGTCTTTAAAAATCACCCTCGAGGAAGCCTGAGAAGGACTGGGGAAATTCCATATGGCATTTTTGTTGTATAGTTTATTTCTATGGAAATGCCCCACTTTGTGTGTGCAGGCTTGGTAGTGGTGCTTGGGGCTGAATGCAGAATAGGAATGAAGCAATTACAACTCTGGCACTTGGCCTCTGCTCTGGATGAGAGGAGTTCCACTGGCTTTGCCCAAGTGACTCTAAATAGATGTAATTAAAGCAGAGAACATCCCAAATGGAGATGTGCTTGGATGCCCACACCTGGCTATGGTAATTGCCAGCAGGAGCTAAACCAGCTTATGTGAGGTTTGCAGCGTCTGAGGCTGTTTTAGTGAGGTGAATCAGCTGATGAAAAGTGGTTTGAAGTTGCTCCTTGCAAATTTAGATTAAACCCCCAGCATTCTCTACACCTTAAAATTTTTTTTCCCATTAGTAGCATTAAAAATATCCTTTTTTCCCCTCTCCCATCCCATGTACAAGTTTGGTACAGCCTTTTGCTGGCCATGGTTAAACCTTTTAGGGAGTTGATTTCATTTCAAAGGTTCTGCTAAGCTCACACAAGGCCGTGTCCCCCATGATGCTGAGGGACACGTGTGGATGTTGGCACAGCTATTCCAGGAACATTTCCTGGTGTAGACACACTTCACATCTCCACCTCAAAGGAATCAAAGCTGAAACAGCAGTTTCTCATGAACAACAAGCTGGTTTGAGCAGGCACCAGACAGACTTCTAACAGGCTGTTGCCTCTGAAGGGTGGTGTCAGTGCGAGCCAGTGGTGGAGAACGGAGCCTGACAGGAGGCCAAGGTTCTGTATCACACACGTGCCTTAGTGCCAAGACAAGCTCAGCACAGCTCTGTAACCACGGTGTCTGTGCAACCAGGGACAGCCAGCAGCTAAACACAGCCCCAGGCTTTGGAGATTGGAGGCTCCAGTGGGGTGGGGTGGGGATTGGGGATGTCTGGCTTCACAGTTGGCTAAAAATAAATTGTCCCTGGGAACAGAAATCGCAGAATCACAGAATAGTTTGGATTGGAAGGGTCACTAAAGATCAGCTCATTCCACCCCCCACCATGGGCACGGCCACCTTCCAGTCTGATACATCTCATCCTCATTATACTGGGACACTGAGGCTCTCATACCACTGCCCCTTATCTTGTGATTGATATGAGAAAAGACAATTGTAGTTTCAGACAAAATAAAACTACCAATATGTTTCTCCATCAAGGAGATGGAGATTGTGCACAATCCAGTCTGTTTCTCCATCCAGGATGTGCTTAAAAATTCGAAAAAGTGGGTTCCAAAAGGTCAGAAATTGTGAGCAGACAAAAACCAAATCACTGGTGTATTGATTGACAGAAATTTCTCTTTTTTTACTTCAGTCCCATTGTTCTGGGTCATCATTTGTGTTTTTCAAACATTTGGAACTGGAAATCATGTTTGCTGCATACTTTCTGGCCTTTTTTCTTGGTTGGTTTTGGTTGGCTTTTTCTGCCCTTTCTTTCCTCCTTCGGCAGTTTCTGGAACATCAACCAGGGCTGGTCTCACCAAATTTCAGGAATATTTGAGTGCCTTGACTTTTTAAGATAAACTGATTTTCCCTCAGACTTCTTTTTTTCGGTTTTTTCCTCCCGTTTGAGGGGAGATCCCCAAATAAGTGCTCTTTAAATGCTCTTACTCACACATTACACTTCAACATATCTAAGAAAGGCAGAGCACAGCTCGTCTGACACTGGAATTAGAGAAACAAGGAAGATTTTTGGTGATTTGGGAAGAGAATATTGAAAAACCAAGGGTATTTTTGCTTCCTGTGGTTGTAGTTAATACGGTAAAAGTAGGTGCACGTGTGTGTGTATGTGTGTGTGTGGCCATTAGAGTAATTCCTTTGTTTTCTTAAAGGAACTTCCTCTGTTTTTCTTTTTCTGCAGCTCCAACATATTCTCTTTACAGGCTTGTACCTCCTGTTTTAATTGGCCTTAACATTTTGAAGCTGCCTAGTCATTTGTGAGGATTCTTTAGCCAACACCAAGTGGTTTAATATGCCTGAAAATATCACCTTCCTTCCTGGCTGACCTTTCTCACTTAGCTGGAAAGAGCAATTCCCTGGAGCTCTGGGCAGGATGGAATTAATAGGGCAGCTCTTGCTCAGCCAGGGGTTCCGACACCCACCCACCACTGCTTTTCCCACTTTCCAGGCCTGCCAGGGCACAGCTGGAGTAGTCTTCCCATGGAGGGGGTACCCAGCCCCTCAGAGACTTTCCTACCTCTGGGAGCAATCCCCAGGCGGGTTTCCTGTTATCTGTGCCTTGAAGGAAGAGCTGGGGAAGTAAAGAGCCCTGGAAGCAGAAAGATCCCATGGGACTTGGTTCTGAGTGGCTTCCATGCAGTCAGCAACCTGTTCGTCCTGCTCCTAAAAGGTCTGGAGCACCTTTAAGCCTTTGCTTTGGAAGGAGGAGAAGCCACAGTGCTGCTTCCTCAGTCAAATGGCAGGAGAGGTGAGTGCCCAGAGGGGGGAAGCTCCTTTCTCAGTCCACTCCCACTGCCCAGGGACACAGTGGGGATCTCACAGAGTCACAGAATGTGCTGAGCTGGAAGGGACACACAAGGATCAACTCCTGGCCCTGCACAGGCCCATCCCCACGAGTCCCACCCTGTGCCCCAGAGGATCATCCAAACCCTCCTGGAGCTCTGGCAGCCTTGGGGCTGTGCCCACTGCCCTGGGGAGCCTGGTCAGTGCCCAACCACCCTCTGGGGGAAGAACCTTTTGCTGAGATCCAACCTGACCCTGCCCTGACACAGCTCCAGGCCATTCCCTGGGTGCTGTCCCTGGTCCCCCCAGAGCAGAGCTCAGTCCTGCCCCTCCTCTGCCCCTGCCCAGGAAGCTGGAACTGCAATGAGGTCTGCCCTCAGTCTCCTCTTCTCCAGCTGAACACACCAAGTGCCCTCAGTGTCCTCACACGGCTTCAAATCAAGGCCCTTCCCCATCCTCGTTCCCTCCTTTGGACACTCTCTAATGGCTCAATATCTTCCTTATGTTGCAGTGCCCCAAAGTGCCCCAATATTGAGGTGAGGCTGCCCCAGGGCAGAGCAGAGCGGGACAATCCCCTCCCTGGCCTGGCCGTGCTGGGCCTGATGCCTCCAGGACAGAGCTGGCCCTCCTGGACATCCTAAACTGGGGTTATAAAAGAGCTGGGCAGCCCCAAGAGCAGCTCTGGTGTCACTGAGAGACTGGGACGCTCCAAGGGGTCACAGGCACCTGTCCTTCCCTGATCCCAGCACTGAACAGACACAGGATCCCTGATAGCTCTGTGGCCAGGGTGGCTGAGGTGGAGCTGACCATGTCATTGCTGAGCTCTGTCCTTATCTGTGGCAAGGAGATACTAAATTTTATTTCTTCTTGATTGATTATTCAATGTTTTGGGGCAGAAATTGTCTTTCATTGCTTGTCTCTGCTAACTGGAGGAAAATAAGTAACACTTACCTGCCTGGCAAGCCCAAACAAATGCAGACCAACAGCTGAAACATAGATTTAAAAAGTACCTAATGCTGTTTATTTTACCTAAGTAGAAATATTATATTTGTTAAGGAGCTCTTCATTAACTTTTTTATTTTATTTTTTTAACCCTAACAGGTTAAAAACATTGGAAAGAAGTAATTTTAAATATGAACAATGAACTCCCAAGAAGTAATTTTCGAACTCCAGCATTTAAATATTGCATTCTTTGTGTTTAGCATTCTTTAGCTCCTTCACGTGGAATAAGAAAATTATATTGCTGGTATTTTCCAAGGGAAGGTCTGAGAGCTGGGTGCCTGTTTTTCCTTTGGCTCTGGAGTAGACCAGCTGTAAGAAAGTGATTCAGTGATTCTGGAGGTGCTGAATGTATTCAGTCCCAGTGGGAGCTGGGAGTTCCTGGCACTTTTAGAGTCAAAACTATCTATTTAGTTACTGAAAAATACAGTGCCAAGCACTTGGTTTGGTATTTACCAGGTGCTTTCCCAGAGGATGCGTTGGGGCCTTGCGAAGATCACTGAGCTGTGTCTACACCTGCCATGGAAGGGGGAATAGTTGGTATTTCCACTTCCAGGGTTGATGGTGCTGAATATTTAAGGGGATCGCTGAACCCCACTCCAGCCAATGGCCCAAGACAAACTCTGATGTTCTTGGGTTCATGTTGTCTCTGGGGGATCCAGTGAACGGAGACAGGGACAGGAACGGCCCAGAGGGGCAGGAAAAGCTCAGGAGAGGAGCACTGACTGCTCAGCACATTGCTGAGAACATCCAGTCTTGGCAGCTTAACATAACTTTTGTCATTTTAGACAAATGTCTGTGAAAGCATAGAATCATATTGTAAAATTCCAGAATGGTTTGGGTTACAAGGGACCTTAGAGCTCATCCAGTCCCACCCCCTGCCATGGGCAGGGACACCTTCCACTAGCCCAGGTTGCTCCAAGCCCCATCCAACCTGTTCTTGGACACTTCCAGGGATGGGGCAGCCACAGCTTCTCTGGACAATTTGTTCCTGTGTCTCCAGGGGGTATATTTTGTGTGTTAGGAAACTTTTATTTTAGACGAGAAATGAATACCTCCAAATGGGGATATTTTGAAGCAGTAATATTACAGTGCCATGATTTCAAAGGGTTTCCAATGTCAGGTATTATACCCACGAACATGGACTGTTCATCAATGGGAGGCAGTGGAGGGGAAATTCTTTTGGTTGAGAGTGTTAGATCCAAATGTTTCCAGGGAAATATGGCACATGGCAAACTGAATGATGGAGGTGGCAGGTTCCAATCTCCAAATATCTAAGCTCTGTTCTCCAACACAGTTAAGCACATGTTTACTTTTAAACACATCAAATGTATTTGACTTAATATTAAACAGGTATGTAAATCCCATGTTGAAGTGTCAAAGAGTGGACTGAGGAGTTCTTTTGTGCTACATTTCCTTTGTCTCTTCTGAAAAATATTCCACAGATATATCCTATGGAAAGTCCAAGGGCTTCACTGCTACTTAATTGTGTGTATCTCATTGGGAATGCAAGTTTTATTCAGACTAAGGAAGTTAGATCTGCTCCTCATCCTCACCTTCTCTCAGTGAAGGTAATGCAAGTATAAACACCTAAGTTATTTCTTTGAATTAGGCACTGGGAATATGTGGCTGCATCCAGAAACTGCTCATGGAAACATCCAACTACAGACCCAGGGTGAGTCTGGACAGAGCATTTGCCTGCACAAAAATTCCTTGTTTCCTAATCCCACTGAAGCTGAAGTTTGTCATCACCAAGGTGATGAACTGCAGCATTACAGGACTGTTGGCAGAACAGGGCATAAAAGAGCAAGAAAGGAGAGATCCTGACCTGTGTAAATAGGGAAACGTGCTGGAATACCCAAAACACTGGAACAGTTTATGGCCCAGGCCAAGACCAGCTCCAGGCACACACCCCATGGAACACAGGGATTACAGCACTGCCCAGGGATGGCATCTCCTAACACAGATGCTCCCAATAATCTCAGCAGCTTTCTGTTATCTGGTTCCAGCTACCTCTGTGGATGGAGAGACTTGCCCTGGGGTGCCAAGGCGAGCTCTGAGCCCCCTCAGCTCTCCCGGACTCCAGCAGAGAAAAAAAGGATTCTCAGCAAACTCCATCAGGAGCAGCCTGAGGTGGAGGAGTGGGAGGCAGCACAGCAAGGAGGTCAGTAAGCAAATAACTACATGTGCTCTCCCAGTAATGAAATGACTCTTTGCCTCTCCTCATCCTTGATGGGAAGTGACAGCCAAGGGAATCATTACTGGAGATGCCAACCCAGGAGAGCAGAGCAGAGGGAGGTTATTGCCCAGTGAAGCTCAAAACAAAGAGATACAAAGGAAATGAAATGAGCTGACACCTACTTAGTCTCTTCAGAGAAGAATATTTACTTGGGTTTGTCTTGACAGCAGACTCGTAGGATGGTGGGAGGTGAGAGAGGTTCTGGAAGGACCTGGAGAAGGACAGGTCATATGGTTCGGTGGCAGAAGTGAGGATGTTGTTCATTCGTGGCTTGTCTGCAAAAAAACAACAGAGAAACGCAGGTCTACAGTGTGCACCAAACTGAGAGGAGAGAGGCAAGTCATTCCCAGACTCCAGCAGGCAGGGAAGCTGTACCACAGCCAGCCCCAGTGACAGGATCCTGGACACAATTCAACCTGGCACCGGCAGAGCAGAGAAGCGGATCCTGTGGAGATGTTTCCTTGTCCACAGTGATTATGGAGAGAAGCAAACTGCTGCCTCGAGAGCACCTGGAGCACGGGGGGAGGGGGGTCTGAGCTGTCAGTCACCCACTCACCACGGGGGGCTGTGCACTGACCCCAGTGCCGCCTGACACAGCTCAGGCAGCATCACCCACCTTCACCCCACAAACTGTGCCCTGCCCAGCCCCACAGACACAGAAACAAGGCTGTGGGGTCACTTTAACTGGGGCTGATATTCAAATTGCTTTGTCATTGTGCCAGACCTCTGGTTAATGCCATAAGCCTGGAGGCTCCTGGGAATCACTGGTCCATGGCCCTAGAGGTTCTGGTGGGATCTGGGGATGTTCTTGCTTCCCCTGCACTCAGGGGAGTGTGAAGTGGGACTAGGAGAGCACATCTGGGTGCAGTCAGATGACCAGGCAAGTTGTTTGAGAGGTCCCTCAGGCAGGAGAGTGCTGTCCCTGAGGGGTGGAGGGTACATGAGGGTGCCCCACACCCGAGGGGTGGAAGGTGCCCCTCTACTGATGTTCATTTTGTTGGTCACTGAGGGAGTCCCCAGCCAGTGTCTCAGTGCCCTCTGTCAGGATCTAAAGCTGAGGGCACTGGCAATAAAAATTAGCACTGAGCCTGGATGCCAAAATCCAAGTTCAGACTATCTGCAAGGTTTTGAGCCCTTGTTCCTTTGCTGCAAACTGGAAAATGAGCTTTCATTAGCTCAGCCAAGGGACAGGGACCTGTTGAATTGCATTTATAACTCCCAGGTGTTCAGATATTAAAATAGGCAGATGTGAAAGTGTTTAACAAAGCAAGAACTTCAATTATTGGAAGCAAAGCTAGAACAGACTGCAGTGGGCTCTGTGGGAGCTCATACCAGTGATGGGGTTGCATTAGCTGCGTCAAAAGGCCAAGCCAGTGGCCACATCAAATATGGCCTGAAAATAAAATCAGAAGGCTAAATCCTCTGCAACAGCTGGGGAGCAGCAGGATGTCCAAGCCTTGGGTTTACACGTTCCTGTTGTACAGCCCTAAAATGTGCTCATGAAGAGCAATGCAATGTGTGCTCAGTATGCCCTCAGCAGTCTCCAGGCCCCTCTGAGCATCTCTGAACCATGGGCTAGTTGAGACCAAAGCACAAATTCTGACCAAAAGTAACAGGGCAGCAGGGGAATTTCACCTCAGCAAATGTGTTGGCTTTGAGCAGTGTCCATTCATTTGCCAACTTCTCCCATCTCCCAGAAAAATTAAAGATGAAATCCACCCAAATACAGTGCAGGTATTTCACAGACATTTTTCTAGACCTGGCTTAGAGGTCGAATTGTTTCCTTCAGAAAATATCTGCAGGAGTCAGGCCACCCCCTCCCCTGCTGCCTTCCTCCTAGGTGGAGCCCTCTTTGTTGGACAGCAGAACACTTTCCTCCTCTCTGAGGTTCTCATTTCACTGTGTCCTTGGTGCTCTCTGCTGCCTAGAAATGAGCCCAGCAGCTCCCTGGGTGTCTGTCTGTGGGGATCCAGAGCTGCCTTCACAACTTTTCTCCCACTGTGACTTCCTCAGGATGTTTTAAACTTCCTGTCACCCACCCTTCATGTTGCACACACATTTTTCAAAGACAGGCTGATTCAGTCTTGTCTTCCAGCACAACCCTGACCATGATTTCCCAAAGGCAGCGTGGTCAGAGCCCTCCTCTCACAGAGCTCTCACAGAGTTACAAGACCAGTGCTCAATTCAGAGCCACCTGAAACATGTAGGTCATTCTGGGGCATCTCAGATGCCCACAAAGGGCTGAAAGGAGTGAGGTAGGACCTACCAGAGGTCTGATGTCACAGTCACAGAGTCACAGAATGTGCTGAGTTGGAAGGGACCCACAAGGATCATCAAGTCCAACCCTCAGCCCTGCACAGACCCATCCCCAAGAGTCACACCCTGTGCCCCAGAGGATCATCCAAACCCTCCTGGAGCTCTGGCAGCCTTGGGGCTGTGCCCACTGCCCTGGGGAGCCTGGTCAGTGCCCAACCAGCCTCTGGGGGAAGAACCTTTTCCTGAGATCCAACCTGACCCTGCCCTGACACAGCTCCAGGCCATTCCCTGGGTGCTGTCCCTGGTCCCCCCAGAGCAGAGCTCAGTCCTGCCCCTCCTCTGCCCCTGCCCAGGAAGTTGGAACTGTTAAAGACTGTTGTAGACTATTAAATTTTCTTCATCTCAATGCAGGAATTTTCTCACACCTAACCTTCTGATATTCTCCCCCAACCTGCAGGTGGGGCAGTGAAGTGGCTACATTTGCCAGCTGAGGTTAAACCACAGTGATTGACTAATCCAAGGTGACACCTTTCCTTTTGGTAAAGGTGACAACAGTAGGAGCAATGAAACTGCAAGAGAAGCAGGAACACTTGTTCTGCTTTCTACAGACCAGGGAAATACTGATTCTGAGGTCCTTTCACTCATCACAGACCACAGCCTGTATTGATTTCAGCTCTTAGTAAGGCAATAACAGGAATGCAGTGAGATTGGCTCACTATAAATGTCTTAATTTGTTGATAATCTTCATATAGGAGAGACAGCCCCATTTCCTGTGCTGTTCATTACATCTGGGGGGTGCTTGCCAAATGATTGCTTTGGCTTTTGTTTATGTTTGTGTCACCCATGTATTGACTCTTGAATTACAACCACCATGTCACCAAAGCCAGCTCTTGCTCTTTCCTGTCCCTGGCTCACTGATGCCCTACACTGCTGCTCCATGAATTTCCTCCAATGGAGCTTCCTGCAGAACAAACCCCAGAAGTGATTTCTTTCCCAGCTGTGCCCAAGGTGTGCCCGTGAAGGGAGGAACAGCTGCCCCTGCTCTCGAGCACCGCTCTGGCACCAGCATGGGATCCCCCATCCTGTGGGATCCTCTGTCTTGTGAGATCCTCCATCATGTGGGATTCCCAATGCTGCCAGCACAGCCTGGTGAGGAGGAAAGCTGCTCTGACAGGAACAGGGACTTCACATGTTTCTGGAAGCAACTGCATATTGCCCTCTGTGCTCAGCCAAAGGAAGAGCACAGTTCTCTGCCATAGCATCATTTTTTCCCAGTTCTAATAAATTCCAAGGCACTTTCTTACAGAATTTAGCAATAGAGAAAATTTCCTCCTAGCAATGCAATAACCATCTTAATAAGCCCTCGTGTTCCCATTGCTTATGTACATCTCTGCACTCCTAGAACAGGGTGATTGTCTGGCAAAAAGAACATAGCCCCAAGTGAGCACAGAGCTGGAGTGTCATCGCTCTGAGAACATTATTTCCCTGCTGAAGACTTCAATCCATGTCTAATAGACTGACTGCAGGATTAGGGAGTGCATCATATTCATCAGGGGGTTGGAAACAATTGATTAGATACTATCCAGTAAACAGAGACTGTATCAGCATCAAAACTATGTTCCTACTCCTCTTTGTGCTTGTGTGGCAAGGACCCAGGGGTAACATCTCTTTGCAGATTTCTCAGCCAGAACCTGTATCTGATCTCCATTTTCATGGAGATTTGGAGATGCTGCAATAAGCCCAGTCCTATGTATGGAATTTGTGCTCAGTGCCAGAGCAGGAGCATTAATTGACTGCTTGCATGAGGTGTGTGAAATTAAGTGCCACACGTTTATCTGATGGGCTGATGCAGAATCAGTTCATCTTCTCCCTGCCTGTTCCGTCCAGTCAGTCAGGAACAGGCTGTAATGATTTTGACAAATGAGAAGTCACCTTGAAATCCACTGCCCATCATTCAGCAACACAAGTGATAAACCGAAATGACCAAAGCTAATTTCAGATGTCTTTTGCATAATGCAGTTTGAGGGGGAGATCAGAGAACTGAGGGACTCCACTTAGGAGAAATATCTCGTGCAATTTATATTCTGGGACCAGTTCAGCCCAAGTTCCTTAGCAGTTTTTAACTCCTGCAATACATTTGAGCTATGCTTTTCTCTGCTCTCTCTCCTCTTTGTTTGTGCTGTTCGTTGGCTCCTATGGAGGATGCAGGACATAATCAATTATCAGGGTGTAAATAAAAAGGTCTCCCATTCCCTGGCAGGCAGCTGAGATTGTGCACCGCTGTGTTCCCAGCATTCCCACTAGTTCCAGTCCAGCTCTACGTTCTTGGCAACTGGAGATGACCCCTGGAAAATGAACTGTGGTTACTGGGATTACCTTGGAAAGTCATTATTAGTCCCCATTTCCTCACCCCTACCCTGCAGCCACAGGCCACTTGGAACCCCTCTGATCCACCATCCATTATGAGAACTGTTTCCACAGGTATTTGCAGGAGAACACAGAGGAGATAAATCTCCCCCTGCACATGCAACAGGGATGGGAACACCATCCAGCAATGCCATTTCTCTTGGGTTCAAAATTCTCTTTACTGGAAAGAACCACACCTTTTTAAAGTCAATGCAACATCTTAAAATTCTGCTGATGTCTCTGATTAATTCAGCAGGAGAGGGCTCAGCTCTGCAGCACTTTCTCATCTCCTGAGCAGCAGTGGTGGCACAGCTCTCTGGCAGGGCTGGTACTGGCACAGCACAGCCCAGAATTCACCCTAGAACTGGCACTGTGAGCTCAGGAAGGGAGCAGGGAACTATAGGGAGCTGTAACCTCTGTACTTGTACACCTGCCAAGGACTGTGCATTTCACAGGATCACAGAATCCCAGGATATGCTGAGGTGGAAGGGACCCACAAGGATCATCCAGTCCATCTCCTGGCCCTGCACAGGCCCATCCCCAAGAGGCACACCCTGTGCCCCAGAGGATCATCCAAACCCTCCTGGAGCTCTGGCAGCCTTGGGGCTGTGCCCACTGCCCTGGGGAGCCTGGTCAGTGCCCGACCACCCTCTGGGGGAAGAACCTTTTCCTGAGATCCAACCTGACCCTGCCCTGACACAGCTCCAGGCCATTCCCTGGGTGCTGTCCCTGGTCCCCTCAGAGCAGAGCTCAGTCCTGCCCCTCCTCTGCCCCTCCCCAGGAAGGTGGAACTGCAATGAGGTCTCCCCTCAGTCTCCTCTCTTCTTCTCCATGAGCAGAGCTGTCAGGCCACTTCAAATCCTGTTGTATTTCTGTGGGAACTGGAATTTCTCCTTGGCCAGGCTCAGAGGCTCCTGCTCCATTCACATCAGGCTCTTGCAGAAGGCTGGAGAAGGTGCCGTGCTGGAGCTCTGCACTGAGGAGCCAGAGCACTGCCCACACTGTGGGACTGATGTGCTTGCTGCTCCATCCTGGATCCCAAGAGGATCTGAGGCCCGCGGTTGGGGTGTCACCCCCATGGGTGTTGGGGGCCTGCAGTCCCTCTATGCCTGGGGATTGCAAGGACAGCTGGGCTCTGAGAGGACACATGGATTCACTCCTCTGATTTGTAACCTCTGAGGGAAAGAAAAGCCCTCTGAGCTGAGGGGAAGCCTCATTTCACTGCCAGTGTTTTGCAAACTCTGCAAGCTTGGGGCTCAGAAGTCTCAGGTTTTCCAGAGACTTGTGGAGATTACAACTGAAGTTTTGTGGCATCTTGCTCTGCCCCTGTTCCTGGAAGACAGTTTCCAAGTGTGTTTACATGAGTACAAAACCTTTCATGTTTAAAGACAGGAGCAGATGATACCCGAGCCCAAAAAAAAAAGTGAATTGATGGCAAAGTTTTAAACTAAGCTCAAGTGGTAAAAGGGATGTGCTTCAGACTTACATTTGAGTCTGCACATATGTTGTGCGAATTCTGCAAGACATTTCAACAGATGCTTTTTAAAACATTCACCCAGAGAAAGCAAACAATGTCACCTCGGAGGAGCTGATACCACCCAGCCTTCTGCTGCTCAGCTTCAGCTCAGCACAGCTCAGCCATCCATCAAAGCACACCCTGCTCCCCAGCACTGCTCCTGCTCAGCCTTCGGAAGGCTCACACTTAAAATCTTCTCGGATTCTGACACAAGTTCTTACAAAGACTTCATTCCTTGGGAAAATCTGGGAGCACTGATGACGTTCTGCAGCCTTTGAACCACAACTCAGACCTCCCAGGCCATCCTGAAGTGCCACACTGTTGTAGGAGGCAAAGAACTGATGTTCACAGACTCAAATTAAAATTTATAACATATATCTTCAGTGTTTGTGTTGTCACACTTGTTTTCTCCATGTTACAAACACTGTTATTAATAGTCCTTCACATCTCTCATGACAAAGCTCAAAGAGGCTCCTACATTTCCAGGTCAGATCCTCTGCGGTGTAAATCAGCAGCTCTCTAGTGAGTAGCTGCCCTCATTTAGAAGAGCTGGAGATGTAGGATTTTAAATTCAGTCTGGGATAAAAAACCTCTGACTGTCAGGATGGTGCTGGGATTGGGGGTTTCAGGGCTCATGGCTGAGAACTGAGCAGCAACTGAAGAAGTAAATGCAAAGAGGAACAAGGAACATCCTGCACAGTGTATGACCCAGCAGGATAATATCCTGGAACTGGATCATCCAGGGGGGATTAAAAGGAGCACAAAAAGTGCTTAACTGAGCCTTGAATAGAACACACCACAACATGGTGTTGGAGGAATCATGTTGCCCATTAAAATCAAAGGAAAAGCTCCAGACAGTGGAATTGCACTTGGCAACCAGAGCAAAGGGCAGATCCCTTCTCCTGAGTTAGCTACTTTTCCATGGGGATGCAGAAAACAGCCTCTGCAAGTGCCTCGTGCTCAGAGCTTGTCGCTGCAGGGAAGGGGAGCTGGTTCAGCAAGGAAAGGCACAGAACTGGGGAATGATCTGGGTTGGAAGGGACGATATAGACCACACAGTTCCAATAGGGACAGCTTCCACTATCCTAGGCTGCTCCAAGCCCCGTCCAGCCTGGACTTGGACACTTCTAGTGATGGGACAGTCACAACTTCTGGTCTAGTTGGAACTATATGGTCTTCAAGGTCCCTTCCAAGCAACACCATTCTGGTTTCTGTGATTCTGGGGCCAAAGGAAGGTCAGCACACGTCATCAAAGGTCACATCACTTCAGTGAAACCATGGCCCCAGCAAACCAATGCATCCCAGCACACATTTTGGCTCTGCATTGTGGGACAGGCTCAGCAAATTCTCAGGCAAGACAGGACAGTGCTGACCCTGATTCACTGAAGCCTTTGCTCCAGCCTGCTCGAATTCCATAACTGTATCTGTGTTGCAACACAACAACCTGTGTCCTTTGCTTTTGCAAAGCTGGGGAGCAAAGCAGTGGATCCTTATTGGACAGCCCCATCCCAAATGGCAGCTTGGAGGCACCAAAAAGCTCATGTCCTGTGGTCCAGTCCTGTCAGACCCCCTGGTTGCTGCTCCTCCTGTCATTGCAGCCCTGCTGCCTCGGGGAGCATCAGCTCATCCTGTGGCTGTTTGTTCTGGAGGTTATTGCTCCAGATCTGATTATCCTCTCATTCTCTCACATATATTTCTACTGGGGATAAATCTAATTTAAACAGTCCTTAATTGTTATGATTTTGTAAACAGTGTCTTAAACACAATAGACACAAAACTCTTGACAAATTACTGGAGGAGATGTGACAGAATAGGGAATCATTTCAGATCTTCTGGGATTGGCCCAAATTGAAGCTTCTGGTCTGATGTTAGAAAATTGATGCAAGGATTTTTTTCAGCAATTTATCCTTCAAAGCCCTATTACTGTGTGGGAGGGAAGATGCCCTGGATTTTTTGAAGTGAAGAAGAGAGAAAGAAGGAAAGAAGGAAAGAAAGAAAGAAAGAAAGAAAGAGAAAGAGAGAAAGAAAGAAGAAAAGGAAGAAATGAGGGAATATAAAAGACACACACATACATCCATATATTTATAGGAATCTGATAAAAGTTCACACAAGCATATTGGCTCCATCAGAGCAATCCCAGGCACCATCTCTGGAAAAACACTTGGCCAAATTAATGACTTGAATTAATTTGCTGCTAATTGTGGTTCACCAAGTATTTTTTGAGCTGATTGTCAAATGCAATTAACTGACATAAAAATTCTGATATGGACTTCCTATTAACTATATTATTTGGAAATGTGCTTGGTATTTATATGGATGTAAAAAAAAATATGTTTCTTAGATCCTCTTCAGGGTAGGATAATTATATATGCACTAAATATAATGAGATTAAACTTCAGTAGCGGTAAAAAATAAAGTAATAAGCCTTACAGAAACTAAGCCCAGGCAGTCAACATATATTTCTGTTACAGCTGATGCTACACTGCCTCAGTTCTTTTTTGTGCCCCCAGCTTGGTTTTTTTCTTCATATTTTAATGTTTTTATAGGAGAATCATTTTATGTGCTTATTTTGTATGAAGACTGAATATCTAAGCAAGATAAATTAATGTATCAAAAGATTTCACTGCATTTCATATGTAAAATGAAATGTGCTCAGAGCCTGGGACTCGCTCCCTCCCACTCACCTTTTACATACAAATCACCACATTTCCTAAAACTGCTGCAGAGTTTTTCATTTGCAGCTCAAATCTGCAGCTGATGTAGAAATAAAGTCTGGAGTTCAGGAAGCCCACATCAAAATTCTGATTTCAGTGGGACTGGGCTCTGAAGTCTGTCACTGAAAATTTAGAATTTAGGCTGGGGTTTCTAAAGGACTGGAGATACCTCTAGAATGGGACATTTGGTGTGCTGAAAGGGAATCAGGGGCAGGAATGGTCTGAGAGCAGGAAAAAATCAAGGATTTCTCTAAGATGTGGGGTGGTCAGAGTCAGGGTGGGTCATTCAGAGCCCTCAACAGTGGAATTTAGATGGTGGTATTGCAGAGCATGGCTTGGCAGAGTCATGGAATCACAGAATCCCAGACTGGTTTGGGTGGAAAGGACCTTAAAGCCCATCCAGTCCCACTCCTGCCATGGGCAGGGACACCTCCCACTAGTCCAGGTTGCTGCAAGTCCTGTCCAACCTGGCCTTAGACACTTCCTCGGACTCACTTCCCTGTGCTTACTCCTTTTGATCTCCGCTGGGAATTGTCCTCCCCAACACACCACGTTTTCCTGACACATTATCCCCCTCAGTGCCAGCCAGGCAGGGAGGGAAGGGAGCCTTCCTCCTCCCTCTGTGCTGCAGAGAGCACTGTGCTAAATGAGGTGATATCAGCCTGACAGAGCAGATTACACACAACCCCACCAGTTATTAGCAGTTACTCCTTCCTGCATCAGAAGAGTTCAGAGGAATCACAGCACTGCCATGGGCAGACCCTTTCCATGGAGAAGCTGTGCCCCAGGAGTGGCACCACCCATGCAAGGTCAGACCAGAGACCCTTGGGGGTTTAACCCTGGGAACCTGCAGTTGAAGCAGAACAGCTCCAGTGGCTGAGGGCAAATCTGCTTTTTGTATTTTTTCTGATTCCTTGTGAGCAGAGGATGTTCTTATCCCCTGTAATTAGTTCCTCTGTGGCATCTACAGGGAGCAGAACAGAAACATCAGGGCACCAGCCCGTGGAAACAGATGTTGACCATCCTCTGCCTTTCTCAGCTCAACAAAGACAACATTCCTGGTACAGGGTTTTTTCCCCAGGATGTTGTTTGGCGGGACAGCTGCCCCACTGCACATCTGGATCACACCAGGACACTGAGATCCTGTTATGATTCCCAAAACAGTGGAATGGCTACCCCATTGCATATCTGGATCATTCCCTCACATGAAGTTCCTGCTGTGATTCCAAAGACCTTTGGGGAAACAGATGAGTTGGTGCATTTTCCTCTGCTTTTGGACAGGCCTAGCCAGGAGAAGAAGAGAAAGGGGACTTGGTTTTCCTCCTTCCTCCTGCAGAGCCCTGGGCTCCACATCTGCCACAGCTGGGGGTGGGAATTCTGCCACATCCCCCATTCTGTGGGAATCCTCTGCTGCTCAGTCCCAGGGTGGAATGAGTTTGGAGACTTGGTGTAATTATATATTCTAGATTTGTATGTGAAGGTAAGAGACCTGTGAAATTCCTGTGGTGGTGGGGAAAGGGAGAGAGAGAAGCTGAGCTCTCATCCTGACAGGAATTCCAGGTTCCAACAGCTCACTCTTCGCACATCCAGGTCAGAGCATCCCTGCTGGGTGGGACAGTCCCTGCGGGAGCTCCCCCAGGAGAAGGAAAGATAGCAATAAAGAGAGAGAGAAAGAGAGACAGAGAGATGAAAGAGAAAAAGAGAGAGGGAGAAAGAGGGAAAGAGGGAAGAAGGAAAGAAGGATGGAAGGAAGGAAGGAAGAAGTGTTGTTTGTTTGGTGGCAGCTCACCCACAGCCACTGCCCTGCTTTCTCTGTGCTGGCAGAGAACAACATTTGTTGAGTTAAAAGTGACCTGACCCCAGGCCATGTGCAAGAAAGGCATGTCTTGAGTCTCACACCAAATTCTTTCCCTCCTGCTCTGTTCAGAGGGTGTCACTACAGGCTGAGGGACAGAGCTCATGAAAAAGATGCTCAGAAAGGCAGCTTCTATCCCCCTAAAAATTTGCACAATCCCCAGAAAATGCACACCCTGTCCTACCCAGAAAGGAATTAAATTAAACCTGAGGCCTTGCTGGGCTCGCTCAGAATTGCAACAGCAACTCTCAACACTGCAAAAAGAGGTCCAAATATCTCTTCAGACTCACCAAGCAATGGCTTCTCAGCAACAGCACAGTGAATATAAGGAACAAAAGAGCCCATGGCCATATGGATAACTCAGGAATAAAATGGAACTCTGAATCACACAGTTGTTTGTAGTCAGCTCATCCAAGTCGCTTTGTTCAACCAAATTATTAAGACTCAGGAAACGCAAGGAATCCAAGATCATGAGTTTATCTACCTTGATTTTTGTCTCTTAAGTACATAAAAAAGCAAAGCAGCTGCCAGGGCCAGAGGGAAGTTGAGTTGTTTGAGCACATGTTGTTCCCTTGAGTTATTGAATGAAGATGGAGCTGCACTGAAACTCCTGGTCAGGAAAACAGGACTGACCTGGCTCTGCTGGGGCAGATCAGAACCAGCAGGTGACAAATTTTATGAACAAGTAGTAAAACAAAACACAATTTCAATCCTATTTCTCTGTCTTTTCCTTCTTTTTTTCCTCAGGGAGGTAAAAAGGTAAACAGAGTGAGTAGTCTGAGGAACATTTGAGGCTGTTGATAAAAATTCCTGTGGCACAACCAGGTTTAAAGCTCACACTGTTTGTTCTGTGATTTTTGGAAGACAGAAAAAGAAATCCCAGTAATATTGTCTTCCAAGTGAAAGTATCTTGTGGGCTGAGGAGATCCTGACCCATCCTCTAGGAAGGAGAAACACCAAAGATTTTAGGTGACCTTTCCAAGGATTCTCCCACATTTTTTAGCAGCATGGAAATTTCCATACATGGACACAACTCATAGTAAATCAAGTCCAGAAGAGTTCACACGATGAAGTTTCAGAATTAAAAACAAATGCCAGGACAAAACCAAGTAACAAATACAGACTCAGAGCTGCAAGAAGTACATACTGAGATGAGATTTACCAATCCCTCCCTGGTTCCCCAGCAGAAGGAAGATTCCAGCTGCAAGCTGCAGGAATAGATCACATTCCAAGGGTAAAGGTGCAGGGAAGAACATGGACAAGACCAGGACAAGGAAGCAGCAGAAGAGGGAAGAAAGCAGAGAGGACCTGAGGGGTCATTCAGAAGGGGGTCTGATTGCCCAGAGATGGAGGAACCACTGGTTTGGGGGGGTGATTGGTCTGGGTTTGGGTGGAGCCAGGGAGCTGTGGGTGATTGATTTGGTGATGGAGGGGAGTCACTGCCCACACTCAACTGCTGATCTGGGGCCAAGGAAACCTAAAGGAGGAGGGAGAGAGGGCAGGGGAGGCACAAGGGCTGGGGGGACAGGGCTGAGCAGAGAGGGATAAGGTTTCTGGCCACGGAAGAAGTAAAGAAATCTCTCCAGGCTGGGATGAGCTGAAGGAAACAAAGTGGAAAACAAAGAATGTCTTCGAAGAGTGTCTAAACTCCTGAAACTGGCTCCAGGATGATAAGGGGCATCTCTTATTAGGTCAAGAGGATCTGGGTAGAGAGGTGCCAAAAAGTGCTGGTAAAACATGTTTCATGAGACGTGAAACTCGTGTTTTCAGAGCTCAGCAAGAGCACTGGCAGGAGCTTCACACATGTGGAGCTGTTTGGGTACAAAGACCAAGCCCAGGAAGCACTGGAAAAATTCTGGAGGGGCTGCTCTCCCCTTTAGAGGGATGAGCAGACAGGTTTGAGATGAGAGGCTGCCCCAGACATGTCCTGAGGGGACACATCCGAGGTTGTGGGGACAGCAGTGCTGGTCAGTGTGCAGAGCATGTAGGGACATGGTTCCGTAAGTCCCTGGGTCAGAGAAACGTCATGTTTGCCCATTGAAATAGGGGGTTTGGAAGGGTGTGAGAGCAACCACTGTAAGTGGTTTAGGCAGAGGAGTTTCTGTCCATGGCACTGGGCAGGGGCAGCCCTGAATCCCTCATGGTCTCTGTCCTGAACAGTAGAAACTCGAGTGATGTGGTGCAGTCAGTCAGGGCCTTCAGCAGGTTATTCCGACCAGCCCCCTTCAAGCAGGGGTTGGACAGCCTGGGTTTAGCCCTGAACCCCAGCTCTGGCCACATATTGTTGTACCAAAACCACATCAGCTTAGGAAACCTTGTCCCATGTTCCCTGTCCTTCAAACTGCCCTTGCACAGATGCCCAAGCAGCACTAGAAGTTATGGCTTGGCTGACAAAATGGACTTTGCTTTGATTATCATTTTTCCTGGTTTGTCTGGTTAAATCTGACACCACTTTGCTGATGTGGGAGAGAGAAAGGAGCAATCGGACACAGGGGAACACGAGGTTGGTCGGCACAATTCTAAAAGCCTGGGCCATATTTCATTGTGCACACTATTGAAAAATATGGTCCCATATTTAATGTTAATGGAAAGCATCAGTCATGCAGCATTGCCATGGGAACATTTCTATTAACATTAAACATACTTTGACACCAGTAAATGTTACTGGCTGGCAGAGGAAAGTTACACCGTGTGTAATTTTGCTCTTTGTTATCTCTTACCATGTGTAGGTGTCTGGGTGGCACTGTCTAGTATCAGGTGATTATAATTTTGTTCTTGGTCATCTGAAATTCATAGAAAAAAAATCCCTTTAAGAACCAGCTTAGCAAACCCAGTGATCTGCAGATGATAATTACAGCTCACAGCACTCACAGGAAATCTCAGTGTGATTCAAGAAAGGAGAGGAAAATGCTTAAGAAAGCAGAAGATTCTGTTCTGTAGTTCACTTAAAATTCCAGATGGAAAAAGAATATGATAATAGGAATCTGCTCCCCTTCTGCTGAGCCTGCAAATTAAGGTTATCTGCAAAGGTGAGAAACACATCCAGGCAGGAGCAAACCATGGCTGCTGGACCCACACGGGCCCCAGTCTCTGCTGGAACCTCAGACCCCCTGCTCCCCTGCCCCACCTCTGCCCACCAGGGAGACCTGGACACTTGGAGGTTTGGAGATTTGGAAGTTTGGAGGTTTTCAGGACGTTATCCCCAACCACCCAAAACCCACTGCCCCACTGTGAGCACAAGCACAGCAACAATGTCCCGTTTGAGTGCAGAGGGAAATCAAATCAGCGGCCTCTTTAATCAATGAAGTTGAGTTAAATGTCTGCACGTGGATGTGGATTCCCACCACCTCCTCCCGCCCCAAGAAGGGAGAATCCTGTAGAACTGATGTATTCAGTATTTAATGCTGTAAAGTAAGGGGAAAAGTCCATGGCAGAGTGGCCGCCAGAACTGGGCTTGGTGACTGCCCTGTGGGGTGGAAAACAACTCTGCCTCCTTCTCACTGTAATAAAACCATTAGATAAGTGAGTCCTGATAAACTTCCACGACCTTTAGTTTCCACACAAGCCTTCAGTAAGGAATGAATGCTTTGTCCAGATCTTTCCAACAGGGATGGAACTGTAGCAATGGAGGGTGAGAGGATATTTCCAGACCTCTTTCCTGTCGTGCTCTCCCTGCACAGGGTGGATACTCTGATGTCTCCTCTGCTGTTCTTATAACCCTGTCACTGATACTTCCCTTTCCCCCAAGAAAAGCTGTTTCACTGGGTCTTTCTCACTGCTGTTCTGACCAATTGCTTCTTTTCTGTTCCAGGGACATGGAGAAAATCCCCCTTGTTTCTGCCACAGCTCTTTATGACAACACTGTTCCTGTGTGTTCCCGTAACTTTACTCTTCAAGTTAATGCCATTTCTTTTATGTTACTCTTTAAAACTTGCTTTGCCTTTTATAATTGTCATTTTAGCACCCTGGGTCATTTTAGCTTTCTCTGAGTAATCTGGATCCTTCTCAGGCCTGGGACATGTTTCTGAGAAAGACCTAACCAGCACAGAGTGGATTCCCTGGATTCTCACAAGTCAACTTCTCTTGTTCACACAAATTCATGATCTTTTACTTTTCCTGGTTCGCATGAAGTCGGTGATCCTTTGTGCTTCCTTATTGCTTTTCCGAGCAACTCTAATTTTTCTCGAACACATACAAGGCTTTTTAACATTCTTGTTTTAGTCCAATACATCTCATTTTTCTCCATTTAATCAATTTATTTTCAGGCTATTTCTCCAATTTGTCAAGAACATTTTAAATTCTAATCCCGTTCTCTAATAGACTTATAGTCATCCAAGCTTCATATCACCTGCAAATTTAATAAGCAAATTCCTTTTCCACCGGTAACAAGGAGACTAAAATCAGAACCACATCAGTTCATCTTTGGTTCCCCTTTCTGGTCACACTTCTACCCCAGCGAGGTTCATTAACAACACGCTTCTCAAATTAAACTCACATTACTTTCCTAGAAACTGCTGGAAATCTTGCTGAGGTCATGAGCCTTAATAGAAGTTATTCCTCCCTGGCCACAAAACACAGCAAAAAAATAAAAATTAGATCAACTTTCTGAGAAGTCCTGCTTTATCTCCCTGAATCTCCCCTCCCTGCACAGCACATGGAGTGTCTGTTTGCAGGCAGGATTATTTATTCAGGTGACAGCACACTGGACATCTCTGCTTGGGGACTGCTCCATCTGGGATCCAGGCACTCCTTAAACAGCCAGACAGCTGGAAACACCCGAAGGATTTGACCCCAAAGGGTTGAGCAAACTTTGAGAGAAGCCCAGGTTCACATGGACATCTCGAGTGCCCTTGAAGAAGTGGCCCACAGGTCCCTCACTTAGAATTTTCCTCTGGATCCTCCATTCCTAGCAAGGGAAAGTCCTGCAGGAACTTTTGTGACTTTGCTTCAGTTTCTCTTCCTCCATATGGTCAAATTTCACTTAATTGTGACAACTGAATCAGAGGATGAGTGGGACAAATAAGGAAGTACTTCTGGAATCCCTGGAACTGTCCAGAAGAATTTTCCCAGAATCAGAAACACATAATATGCCAAGTGTGAAGGGACCCACGAGGACCATTGAGCCCAACTCCTGGCCCTGCACAGGACCTTTTTGGGGGCAGATGGGTTAATTTTGCTTCAGTTTCCAGCAAACATGATACAGATTCATGCTCACTATTCCTTGCATTAGATTTTAACTGCCCTGGAGTTCAAACAGACCTTTTCAGTAATACATTTTTAAAAGTCTGTCTGTCGTGGTCATCTGGCACATCTTTAGAAATAACTGCAGTCGTTTCAGTCTTTGTTACCAAAAACCACTATATACTTTAGGTCTTAACTGACTCATCTGGCTTCAACTTCTATTAGATCTTTTATATGTCTTGGTGGGAATAAAACCCCAATTTATTACACGAAAATGCTTTCCCATAGAGGTATTTCTAGGTCATGAACCTTGTCAATCATAACTTTATCATTCTCTTAGTTAACCTCAGTATCCTGTGCCTCTGGAAAGCTGTGGGGATGATGTCTGGGCTGGGATTCACTTCAGCAGATTTGATCCATGGCATTGTCAAGCAGAAATGTGTTTTAAATATTACTGGCAGAATGCTGTTTAGTATTTTGGCTGCCAGTGGGGCTGCTGGAGTTGCCAGACCCAGCTCTGGGGAGCCTCATCTGTGCAGAATTTGTAGGATTTTGGTTGCAGAGACAGCTGGTTTGTGCAGTGCAGGTCAGGGTGTCAGTGCCCTGAGTACAACTGTCTCTCTTACAGCTGCTTATCTGCTGTCAGGTTCATAAAATCACAGAATCACTGAGGCTGGAGGCACCTCTGGAGACCTTCTAATCCAACCACTGCCCAAAGCAGGGTCAGCTTGTGTGGTCCAGGATAATTTTCATCATGGTTTGAAGCATCTCCAAAGATATCCTTAATAAAAGGAGGCTCAGGGGGGACCTTTTCACTCTCTTCAAATCCCTGACAGGAGGGGAGCCAGGTGGGGGTCAGGCTCTGCTCCTAGGGAAAAAGGAATAGGACAAGAGGAAAGGGCTTCAAGTTGTACCAGAAGAGGTTTAGATTGGATATTAGGAAAAAAATTTTTCATGGAAAGGTTGTAAAGCATTGGCACAGCTGCCCAGGGCAGTGGTGGAGTCACCATCGCTGAAAGTGTTGAAACAACACATGGATGTGGCACTCAAGGACATAGTTTAGTGGTAAACAGAGTGGTGGGGTGATGGCTGGACTTGATGATCTTAAAGGACTTCTCCAACCTTAAGGATTCTGTGATTCTGTTACTCGAAGGATGTAAACTCCATATCCTCTCTCCAAATTCTTGTCCAGTGTTCAACCACCAGTAAGAAAGTTTTTTCTTAAGTGAAATTTTCTGTATTAGAACTTGTGCTCTTTGCCTCTTCACAGAACACCAGAATTCCAGAATATGCTGAGTTGGAAGGGACCCACAAGGACCACCCAGTCCAACCCTCAGCCCTGCACAGGCCCATCCCCAAGAGTGCCCCAGAGGATCATCCAAACCCTCCTGGAGCTCTGGCAGCCTTGGGGCTGTGCCCACTGCCCTGGGGAGCCTGGCCAGTGCCCAACCAGCCTCTGTCTCCTCTTCTCCAGCTGAACACACCAAGCGCCCTCAGCTGCTCCAAAATGGATGTTTCTGCCGTGGCACTGGGCACCGCTGAGAAGGGACTGGCTCCATCTTACTCACGTATCTATTAATTATCTCACTAATGAGATCCCCCTGAGCCTTTCCCTCTCCAGGCTGAGAAGACCCAGCTCTCAGCCTCCCCCACACCCCAGTCTCTTTAGCACCTCGCTGGCCCTTTGCTGGCCCTGCTTCAGTTTGCCCGTGGCTCTGCCGTACTCGGGAGCCCATCACTGGTCCCAGCAGCGCAGATATTTCCCCCAGTGCCGGCAGAGGGGAGGGATCACCTCCCTGACCCTCCGGCAGCATTCCCGGGATGCTCTCCAGGGTGCTGGTGGCCTCCTTTGCCACAAGGGCGCATTGCTCCCTCACCTTCCACTCAGTGCCCGACATCGGTCGTTTCACCCACCATTTATTACCTTATTTATAAGTTATTAGATCTATTTTTGAGGTTGAAAAGCAGGTAATGAGTAACGAGCCTGTTGTATTTTTGATGACCTCTCCTTGACATTTGCAGTGATAAGTTCACTGAGCATGACTAAACTGCTCCACAGACACTTCTCTCCTCAAAGCCTTGGCAAGTGATGGATTTCCCCAGGAGGTTTCCATCCTTCCACATGCTTTTAAAGCATCGTGTGGTTCCACACAGACGTGGGGCTGCAGTCACGCCAAGGAGAGCAAGGACACCAAACCTGGCTGCAGCAAAGCTGATTTTCAAATCAATCTGCGACTCAAACACCCAAGTTCTTTGTGCTCTTCCCAACTGTTGTTGCTCACACACACCGGGAGCTGACAGGTGAGAGGTGACACAGAGATGGAGACACTTGTGGTGTGAAATGCAACCATGTAGAACAGAAACAGAGAGAACTGGAGCACATCAATTGTTCCAGAAGGGAAACAATAGAGGCTTCTCCCTCCTGCAAACACACAGTGCTCAGAGAGTCACTTGTTGCCACAACCTCACTCCGGGGAGAAACTGTGTCCTCACTGAGGACAGTGACACAGGCATTTACAGGGATGGGAACCACCATCTTCTGATTCTGATCAACTTTTAATTTCACCACAAATCCCTTCCCTTCCCTTCCCTTCCCTTCCCTTCCCTTCCCTTCNTGTCCTCACTGAGGACAGTGACACAGGCATTTACAGGGATGGGAACCACCATCTTCTGATTCTGATCAACTTTTAATTTCACCACAAATCCCTTCCCTTCTAAAAACCTCATATGTTCTGAAACTACTGCTGAAGAAATGCCATCCAAACCAGTCAGAACCCTAATTATTGGCATTTTGATGTGGTTGAGCTAATCAAGCATCTGAATGCAGCACTGGGCTTCATTTACCACTTCTGTAGCCCTTTGTAAACACCTTCTAAGCAATAAAATGCTTTAAAATGATGGCTGAGCCTTCCTACAGCTCTTCAGGTTTAACAGGATAATGCTGTTAATTGTGAAGTGCCGGTTAGGCACAAGCTTATCTATTGTTGAGACAAGGATCTGAGTTCAAAGCTATTTACTAGGAAACTCCATTAGGGAAAAAAAGGATTCACAGGGCTCTGAATTGCCAGACCACAATAGGAAATTTTTGAGGCGGCTGGAGGAGAGATCAGATAAAATAACCAGCAGAAAGAATGAAATATTTTACTGGGAGAAAGGAAACCAGTGGTCCCAGCTCCTCTGCAAACATGGACAGACAGGGGTTTTAAGGGTTTCAGTTTTGTTTTTCCAAAGGAAATGGGGTCACATGGAAAGAACAGGGCAAAATGCTGCATCCCACAGAATTATATCCGTGGTTATGTCTGGGTTCAACAGTCAGTGCTCTGGAAAGTAGCACGTGGGGAAGGCAAGTCTGTGCTGGGGGCACTGTGAAGGGAGAAGGGAAGATCCTGTAGGAAGGAGAAGGAGGATTCTGTAGGAACTGGGAAATGCTAGGGGAAAGGGCTCTGCCTGGATGGCCTTGCTGCCTGCTGGGGTGGCCCTTCTGCTGCAGCTCCAAACCTGTCTGAGCTCTCCAGAGCTCTCAGTGCTCCTGGGTGGGAGCCACAAGTGAGCCCCTGGGTCAACTCAGGGGACAGTGACACCGACCCCAGTGTGGGCTGGGGCTGGCAGAGCAGGGCAGCCCCATCCCAGCCCAGCTTGTGTCCCTGCCTACCTGGACAGCTGTCCCACAAACCCTGGGGATGTGTCCCACAAACCCTGGGGATGTATCCCACAAGCTCTGAGGATGTGGCTCAGCAGAACGTGCAACATTCCTGTGCCTTCATTCAGAGCAGTCCCCAACCTGCTCCCACCCTGCACCCCCACACCTGTGCCAGCACCCAGGGCCCAGCATCCCCTGCTGCCGGTGTCAGGGACGTCTTGGACTGTGAAAAGGAGAAATCTCCCAGCTTCAGCATGGAGGGAAGCAGAGAAGCCCGTGCCTCACCACTGACTCTGTGTCTCTTCTCCCTTATGCTGCCTCACATTTCTCCATGTCTCTCCATGGAGGTGACACTCAGATGTCTGGAGGTGACACTGGTGGCCTGGCAGCCCAGCATGGTGAGAGCTGCAGTAGAGCTGCAGGTGGTCTCCTGCAGGTAGAGGTGTTTTCTGTGCCTGCAGTTAGGGCTCAGGCAGCTCCATGAGAGAGGTTCGCGTTATCTCCTAAACTTCCCCAAGGGCTTCTCTCCTCAGTGTGCCCAGCCTGTGTTTGAAGATGGAGGGGAGGGGTCCCTCTATTCTGAAAGTTTTATGAAAATGGACATGCAGTTTTGAAAAGAATATCCGGGGCTGGGAGTCACCCACAGGGATCATCGAGTCCAACTCCTGGCCCTGCACAGGCTCATCCCCAAGAGTCACACCCTGTGCCCCAAAGGATCATCCAAACACTCCCTGATCTCTGTCAGCCACAGCTGTGTGCCCACTGCCCTGGGGCAGAGCTGATGTTCCCCCACTGTGGGTCTGGGCTGTGCTGGGGGCTGTGCTGGGGCAGTGCTGGGCACACTGGGCTGGCTCAGTCCCTGTGACACAGCCAAGGGCTGCTCTGCTCCTCACACGGCCCTGCCAGGCCCAGGCTGGGGGCACAGGGAGCTGGGGGGGCACAGGTGGGGCAGGGGAGCCCAACTGCCCCCAGGGATGTCCCAGACCATGTGGAATCCTGCTCAGCACACAGAGCTGGGGGAAGGAGGAGGGGGATGTTCAGAGTGATGGGGTTTGCCTTCCCCAGTCCCCAGCAGGTGGGAGGGAGCCCAGGGCTGTCCGGGGATGGCTGAGCCCATGGGAAGGGGGGAGTGAAATCTTTGTTTTGCTTGTGTGACTTCTGCTTTTCATTTTAAACTGGCTGGATCTCCAGCCAGCAGTTTCCTCACTTTTATCCCCCAGTTCTGTCTCCCTTGGGGGATGGGTGAGGGGAGTGTGGGACTGAGTTACCTCTGGGGTTAGACCATCCCAATCACAACCTGTATTGTCTGCACAGGGGGCAAAACTGTGAGAAATTTTAAACAGCCCCCAAAGAGTTCCCATTGCACCTCTTGTCCAAGAGATCCTCTTAAGACACAACCTCTTCACACAGATTTAACCTTTCCTTTGGCACTTACTTTTAGTCTTCTTCAGAGCCTATTTTTTTAATTCTTAGTGATTTCTTATGTGATTATTGTTAAAAAACCTAGATTTATTTTGTTCTATAATGGAAAAAATGTGAAGTGTCAGAATATAGAAAAAAACCACTGTATTTTCCAGCCTGTCTTTTTCTTAATGAAGTTCTTGATAAAGACTGCAAAGCAAGGATATTTTTAATATGTGCCAACTGTATTACATGTCTCTGATGGTTCTGACAGGCATGCATTATTTTGCATTAGTTTTACAGTATTTAATAAAGTATTTGGAAGTGCTCTGAAATCTGCAGTCAACATGACAAAAGGAGTGATCCTAAGAGGAGCAATCAGCCTCCCAAGCCCAGGGCAGGGGTGGAGTCCCCACTCCTGGAGGGGTTTAAAAGACATGAGGATGTGGCACTTGGGGACATGGGTTAGTGGTTGGGCTCAATGATCTTAGAGGCCTTTTCCAACCTAAATAATTCCATAAAAAAAACTTTCTTTCCATCTTCCCCTCTGGCCTTTCCAACAACCTCAGCATTTTTCTCCCTTCAACCTTCTTCCTCAGCTGAGATTTTCAGAGGAGGATGTAACAAGTGGTTTGTTTCTCTGATGACAAGCTCCCTCTTTTGGCTCCTCACTAAGTAAGTGAAAATCCCTGTCTACGGCTGCTCTTCCAGAGCACTTGTGACTTCGGGAAGTGAAAGCAATGCGGCCCCCGAAGGGAGGAGGAAACCAGAGCAAAAGCGGCTGATGAGAATGGAAATACTTTCAGCACAAAGTTCCTCGTTTATCACCCTTCTGCCCCCTCTGGCATCTTTTGTTCGCAAGTTCCAGTGCAGAGGGAAACCCTTGAGCAAATGTCCTTTGGCTGTGCCAGGACGGTCAGGCAAAGCTCAGCAGGGGCCGGGGTGTGGGCAGGAACCAACCTGTGCTCAGCAAAGCCTCTTCCCATGGGTTTAGACAGTGGCAAATGCAGCCCAGGGAATGAGGGAGGTGAAGCCTGTGGTCCCATCCTGAGTTAGCTCTGCCCAGCCAGGACTCAGAGGTGATGAGCACACGAGTATTTAGCCTAATCATTAAATCCCAGCTGTATTTCATGTACACCAGCCAATAACTAATTACTTTGCACTTCTGTGCTGTGAATATCCAGCTTGCAGAGGGTTTGTGCACCTGGCTCACAATCCCCAGGCACACTGACCCTGAAAAATGGGCTGGAGCAAGGGGCAAGCCAGACAAACCCAGGAGTTAAGCCACTAGTAGAGTCAGCACGTCAGTCATTCAAGGGGCTGGAAATGCCAGATTAAAGGCTGTCTCGAGCCCCTTCATTTGATATTCATTATGTCAGGGGTTTGTTCTCCCATACCAACATATTTTTCAACTGTAATCCTGTGACTCATTCATTGAACAGGATGCTCAGGGAATAAGGCAGCTATTCAGGAGTTATTTTAATCCTCATTAAGTGGTGAATGGCCTGTTCTTTAGTATCCCACGCCATCCAAACCCTGCACTGATTAGGGAACTGTTATTTTCCATGAAGGCTTTCCTCCAGCACTCATCTAAGACTCACAAACAGCCTCCAGAATCCCAGCCCAGGTAAGGTGGGGACTGCCAGCCCCAGGTTTAACCTGAGCCCCAAAGCAGGTGTACCTGAACCTGCAAGGTTCTATTCCTTTTGAGGAACAGCACTGGAACACTCAGGGCAGATTTTTCATATCACACATGGGATTTTTAATAGGATTTTGCAAGCATAAATCAGCTGCTAATTAATCATCCCTCTTCTGTGGGGGAGGTAAGGCAGGTGTGACTGCTCCTGTTTTACATGTGGGGAAAATGAAGGCGGGTGGAATCACCTCGCAGGGGCTGCACAGTGACAGGAGGACTGGAAATGCTGCCCCAGACCAGTTCAACCCCAGGCTTGTTACTGTCCATCACCAGCCAGGGCAGGGAGAGCACAGCCTGGCTTGTCAGGGGAAGGAGCAGGAGCAGCTGAGGGAGCTGGGGGGCTCAGCCTGGAGAAAAGGAGGCTCAAGGGGGACCTTCTGGCTCTGCAACTCCCTGACAGGAGGGGGGAGCTGGGGGGGGATCGGGCTCTGCTCCCAGGGAACAAGGGACAGGAGGAGAGGAAAGAGCCTCAGGTTGCACCAGAGGAGGTTTAGATCAGATATTAGGAAAAATTTCTTCACAGAGAGGGTGGCCATGCACTGGCACAGCTGCCCAGGGCAGTGGTGGAGTCCCCATCCCTGGAGGTATTCAAAAAACATGTGGATGTGGCACTTGGAGGACCTGGTTTAGTGGTGACCATGGCGGTGGAGCTGAGGTGATGTTGGACTTGGTGATCTTAGAGGTCTTTTCCAACCTTAATGACTCTGTGAGTTTTTGGCTGTGGAAGCTCCTTGGAGCTCAACACTTTGGACATCCTCCTGCAGGTGTTTCAAACCTGGGGAGCAAGAAACCAAAGTGACTTTGAAAGGCTCTGATTAACTGAGCTTCTGGCAGGACTGTCCCTGAGGCATCTTCCACAGCAGGAGAGCCTTCCAGGGGTGCCCCAGTGCCCTCCCTGCTGCCTGCCCCCATAGGGGCACCCAGAGCTGTCTGGCTGCTGGCACGACAAGGTCAGGCTGCTGTTCCTCACACCCGGAGACTCGTCAGCAGGATTGGCACTGAGGGCTTGGCTGCAGGAACTCCCTGAGGGGAATCGTGTTCACCTGGACACCAGTCAAGTGCTTCCCCTGCCTCCTCCTGGAGCTGTCACTCGGTGCCTTGTGCTTCTCACATCTTAGGACTGCTCCAACCCCCGCCACTGCTCTGCCCAGGCTCAAGGCACAGTGTTTATTTGAAGCTAAAGGCTGTGTGAGTCAACACTTCACAGGAAACTTCTCAGTCATTTGCTACTTTTTGACCTTCTGTTTCTCCAGTTCGTGTTGTGTTTATTCCTTATTTCAAGGCTATGGAAGAGGAAGGGCTGAAATTAATTCTACGAAATCAAGAAGGAGGTGAATCATAGAATCACAAAACATGCTGAGCTGGAAGGGACTCACAAGGATCATCAAGTACAACCCTCAGCCCTGCACAGGCCAACCCCAAGAGTCCCACCCTGTGCCCCAGAGGATCATCCAAACCCTCCTGGAGCTCTGGCAGCCTTGGGGCTGTGCCCACTGCCCTGGGGAGCCTGGTCAGTGCCCAACCACCCTCTGGGGGAAGAACCTTTTGCTGAGATCCAACCTGACCCTGCCCTGACACAGCTCCATTATGTCCAGATGCAGGTGGAAAATACTGAGATGGAAAGGGCACTGATGTTCTGAAGGCAATACCTGACCCCTTCAGGAAATTAGGATGGACAACTGATGCCAAAAAATGGATGAAAAATAGTCCTTCTCTTTCAAATATCTGAGTGAAAGTGGGTGGAGCGAGGATGTTCTTGTACAACAGGGCTTCAAGTTCACTCAAAAAATATGTCTCATGTGTTGAGAGCCTGAACAAACTCACACATTCATTCACAGTGGAATCTTCTCCTCCCACACACACCTTATATCCAACATGGAACATGGAAACTGAGCCCACTCACGAACTCCCTACACACCAATATATGTCTCCTTCCCAGCACATTCCTGGAGCTCCTCACTGACTCTTCCCAAGTGCCAAACTTCCAAAGCAAACTGCAGGGAAGAGCTTGGCATGAGGGAAATAAAACTTCTGGTTTCAAGCAGCTACACCTAAAAAGAGCACTTACAGAAAAACAGAGCCACAAAAAATATTTCCCAGTCTTGGCTAAAATGGTGTTTTTAGAAACAGCAACACCCCATGAGGATAAAGGTAACCCAGAGCTCCAAGTATCTCTCTCCAAGGACATTGATACTTGTGGAGCATCTTTGGAAAGGCTGATGAAGAAATGTTTTTTTGTCCACATGGACAACAGAGCATTAAAAGGGTAGACTTTCCCACTGTTCCCAGGGCCTCAGGAGTAGAAGAGTCTGGAAAAGAGACACATCCTAGGGATTCCCCCCAGAAATGCATCTGCTGTAGAGAGCAGTAACCAGAGGGCCTCTCACTGCCCCAAATGGGAATGTTTGTACTCACTTTTGAGCTGGAGTTTTACATCTCCCCATAGCAATTCTTATTTTATTTGCTCTGATTTTCTTTGATTTTTATTAATATACTGCTGCCCTTTCTTGCATGTTCCAGCATAAATCAGGTGAACAAAATGGTGAAAAGACTAAAAGAAATCCAGAGGAAGATAAAGAACAAGGACTTTCTTTCTGGGAGAGGGAATTCTGCAGTGCTGATGGCAAATCCAAGGGGACAAACAGAGCTGGTGTTGACAGTCAGTGCCTGGGATCCCTCCTGTGTTTGAGGACTTCCCACTGACATTGGAAACACAAAGTAATTGGATAAATATGGACTGGTTTTGTCAAAAATCAAACAGCTGAGCAGGCTGCATGACTAACATCAGCCAGCAATGCACAAACAGCAGCTGGGGGAGCAGTCCTGGATTCCAACCTTTGGGAACGTGTTTAAAATGCACCGATCACAGTGAAAACATATGGTCAGAAGGGAACAAAATGTGTCCCTTAAAGGGCACTTCTGAAGATAAAGTTGATTTGAGATGGTATAAATAGTCTGGGTTTCTAAAGCAGGATTAGTTAAATGCAATTTTTTGTGGAACACAGCCAGCTCCTGCACATTTCACGGGGAGAGATAATTATGCAAATACCTTTGGAAGTAACACATGGTCCTCTTTAACCCCTTGGTAATACAGGAAGGAGAAGGGAAGGGAATAGGAAGTCTTCTCCCTGTTTTTCCCTCTTCCATGAAGTATAAAGAGAAACAAAAACTGAGAATGAAATCCCTGGGAGAAGGGCTCTCCACTGAGTCCAGTGGACCTGGAGAGCAGAAATCCAAGCCCCTGTTCATTGTGTCCCTCAGGAAACACCAGGGCCTGGCTCTCCCAGCTTTTTATACTGAAAAGACATAAGAAAAGACACAGAAAGCCCAAACCCTTGTTACACTCAAAGCATGATTCACAGGAAAAACAACCTAATTCGGGTTCCCACGGAGCAGGATGGTTTGGGATGGCTTGTCACCCAGGGATCTACTGGAGGTGCCCAGAGGCCCATCAAGGGGCTAGCCTGAGCAGAGCAGAGCACGGCTGGGCCAGCCCCTGCTCTGGTTCTGGAGCCATAAACGTGACACATTGCAAGTGATGACCAAGACAAGCAGACTTAACTCTTTAACTGAGTGTAAGTCCCTGAGATGAGCTCAGCTGGTCAGAACACGGTGCCAGTAACACCCAGGCTGTGGGGCTGATCCCTGTGGGCCATTCAAGAGTTGGATCAATGATCCTTTTCAGTTCCTTCCCACTCAGAATATTCTGTGAAATATTGTGTAAATCACTCTGAAGTCAGAGAAATTCACCTGCTCTTTGTCGGCACGATGTGGCTACCCGTGATGTGTCTGGGCAGAGAAGCAAAGACTTCCTATGACTCAGGAACAAGTCTGTGTGAGGGGTCAGGAATGGAAACTCCACCTGGTAGGACTGGTGGAAATTTATTCCACCTTTTTGCTGATTCCTGGCATTTTATTTTTTCCAGGCTTGTTTGCTTGCCCATCAACTGCTAAACATTGTTTTGGGCCCGGGCTTTAAAGACAATTAAGATCCAGATCCAATGCAGCAGTGATCGTAATCTCGTCTTTAAGCATATGAGGAAGTCAGAGGCACTAATCAAGCACTTAAAATGAACCACGGGCTTTATAAAAGCAAAAAGAAAGAGGGAAGAACTACGAGATCTATTTAAATCCAGTCCTAATCCTATTGCTATTAAGCAGATGGTTAACTTTAAGCATCTGCTTGAGTCTAACTGAAGTCACATCACACAGTGGCTTTCAAAATAGCAATTCTCTAGAAAGATCTGGGTGTGCCAGAGTCAAAATCATGCTTTGTTCCCTGAATTCTGAAATTCCCCTGAATTTCTGTTCTTGCAGTGTTTCAATTCCATCAAGAGGGAAAAAGTGACATAACCTTTGAAGGAGCTGAGAACAGATTTACTAACCTTGACTACCAAAGTCAGGACTATATTCCTTCCACGAAACACAGATTCTTGGATATTTTATACATCCTTATTATGTTAATTTAAAAAAAAAATATTTAATTAAAAAGCTCTTTTCCATGTGTTGTAATTAGAAACGTTCAGCTTGGTTGTCTCAAAACCAGCTGAAATTGCAAAGCTTTTTTTTTTTTTTTTAAATTTATTTTTTGATATTTGAAAGCCTCAGAGCAACTCAGATGTGGGAAACTGGATTCCTGCTGAAGGGGAAAAAGGATTCACAGAGTTAAATTCCAGCTAGTCCAGGAAACCTGCCTGGATTCCAGTGACCAAATTGCTTGGCACAGTGAGCATTTCCAATTAATGTGTCGGTCTGTAGTGACAATAACTTTAGTATTTATCATATATTTAGGTTATATCATATATTACAATATATATATCAGGCTCATACAGGTCTTACTCGGGGAAATTCTGTAATAACTACCGAAGTAAGATCTTTAAAATATCACTTTTTTTGTGCCATCCTGGTACCCTTTTCCATGGAAAATGAGCACCCCCTAAAGAGCTGTTTGTCTGTCCAGTTGTCCCAGTTTTAGCAAAATTGGAGCATTTTTTCATCACTCTTTCAAGCCCCCGGTTCTTGAATCATTTGAGTAGGTGAGGATTTATTTATCTTTTCATTAAAGGGAATTCTGTGCCTATTTTTTTTTTAAGAAGAGGCACAAACAGCCCTTTGCAGCTCGAAGGCCCCCAAGGCAAAAGGTAAACAAAAGAATCAACATTATTTTTTTTGAACCTCTGGGTTTTCATTCAGCCCCAGGTTTGGTTTCAGATCTCAGCTGTGGTTTCTCTAGCAAGTGTGCTTGGTGAGACTGCAACTCTCTGATAACTCCTGTGATATTTACTGCCTTTCTCTGCCAAAAGCTGGCAATATGGCAGAGAATAGTATTTACAGCATTTTAGGGAAAGCAACTCCTGTTTATTTACTCACTCTCTGCCTTCCATGGGAATAGTTACATAGGTAAATTTGATCCTCAGCTATGTTTGCTGGAAAAGAGCTATTTTATTTTATTTTATTTTATTTTATTTTATTTTATTTTATTTTATTTTATTTTATTTTATTTTATTTTATTTCTTTTACTTTTTGTTTTATTTTATTTTACTTTTTTAGTATTTTATTTTATATTTAATTTTACTTTATTTTATTTTTGTTTTGCTTTACTTTTTATTTTATTTTACTTTTTTATTGTTTGATTTTTTATTTCATTTTGTTTTATTTTATTTTGCCTTTTTATTGTTTTATCTTATATTTCTTTTGGTCCATTTTATTTTATTTTACTTTTTTTTATTTTATTTTTGTTTTATTGTACTTTTTCTTTTCTTTTATTTTGCTTTTTTATTGTTTTATTTTACATTAGATTTTCTTTTGTTTTATTTTATCTTATTTTTTATTTTATTTTATTTTATATTTTATTTTATTTTATTTTATTTTATTTTATTTCTACTCTGAGCTCACCAAGGCCAAGAAAACCAGTTCTGTGGTCATGTTTAACTGTGTGTCAGCGGGTGATGGTGCTGAAGGAGCTGCTCTTGCTCCCTCCCCAGCCCTCAGTTCCATGACTCTCCTCCCTCCCCTGTGCCTGTGCCGGTGTTTAGATGACCTTGCAGAAAATTCTGGGCTTTTTCTATCAGTTTGTTTTTCCCATGGAGTTTTTGGCCAGAGCAGGTCCCTGAGCTCAGCTTTGGTGCAAAGGAGGAGGAAGGTGGGGACGAGGATCTGCCCTTTCCAGGGATGAGGGATGTTAACCTTGGTGGGTGACGGCTCCGGGACTGGTGCACTTCAGGAATTCTGGTCCTAATGTGAAGCTACCACAGGAACAAACCTTTCCTGAGCTCCTGGGCTGTGCCTTCAGAGCGAAATCACAACACAAGAGAAAAACTGCTGTTTGTCTGAGCTGGGGAGATCCTGCCCCAGCCTGGGCAGGCCCCTCTGTCCAGCACTGCCCCAAAAATGAGCAGGAAGTTCAAGGTTAAACTGAAGCAAAAACATCTTTGTTTGGAGCAACGTCCTGGACAGACACCTGGAGTGGTGTTTACACCAGAAATGTGCTGCTCTGCACTCCTCTGTCCACACAGACACCAGGAGCCCACAGAGAGATCCAAACAATCCCCTGAGATCCAAACGGATCACCAAGGCAGGCCGCAGGTGTGTGGATATCCTGCTTCATCCCTGATGACTCCAAAAGGCCTCCAGAGCTTGGGGGAAAGTGTTTTTCAGAGTGAGAAACGGGGAGAAGGAAGGGGAGAAGTTCCCAGACCAGTAAAGTTCAGGATACAATAACTCTGCAGGAAATTTTCCAGCGCAGAGAAGGGATTTTTCTTCTCCCTTTTCCCTGTTCTCCTCTCCATCTGCTCCCCCTCTTCAGTGCCGTGGGAAGTTGCTGTCCAGATGGTGCTGACACACTGCAGTGTCTTCAGTCCAGATGCAAAGCCTGTCCTTTGAGGAAGGTGACTCCTTCTGCACCAAGAGATGCAAACCTTCTGCAAGAGGGGGCTTGGTTCCTGGGCAGCTGGGGAGGGGCAGCTGAGCAGGAGGTGATGGCAGCTAAAATTCCTGTACAGGATCTACAAACATTTTGAAAGACTCAGAAAACTTCCAGCCAAACAGTTGGTTGTAACTGCGGGAAAAGTTTGGTCACAGACCAAACAATTGCAGCTCATGAAAGCCATGGGTGTGTGAAGATATTCCTGAGCATGAGGGGCTTTGGTGTGAGCAGTGAGAGGAGGGGATATCTCCTTGTCACTGCTCACATTCGGTGCGTACAACACTCCTGGACATGCCCCAGCACAGCCAGGGTGAGACTCTCCTCTCTTAGACCTTCCCTCCAGACCGAGGGCACAACCTCCTTCTCGAGGCAGATCTGCCCCGTGTACTGACGAGCTGGTGACAGAACCACAGCTCCTCCAGACCCACTGAGGTCCCTCTGAGACCTTGTCCCACCACTGTGGCAGAAGACCCTGCCTCAACCAGGCCTCAGATCCAATCAGAGAACGCACACAATGCAAGCCACCATTCAAACTCTCCCGAAAGTTTAATTACAGGGGACTACCTTGGTGTTGAATTGTGCTAAAACAAGCCTGGTTCACAGAACTCTAAACACACCCCCGGCTTTTGAGGCAGGGTTTGGCAGATAGGCTGGGAGCTGGCCTGGAAATCTCTCACTGGAAGGTAATCACTTCATACTATAAAAGTCCAGTTCCTTTTCATCCAGTCAGGTCCTACTGACATAACCCTTCTTGGGGTCTGTGTGTGGAGATTCCTCAGGAATCAGGATATTTCTCCCTTTGGAGAAAGAGATACATTTCTCCAAAATTAGGCTTGGGAAATTCTACCAAATACAAGTTCTCATTTCATGTGCTCATTTTGCAGTTCCACACATGAGCTCCCCTCCATTGAAGTAATTTTTTTTAGCACCAAATGTATTTATTCTGCTTTCTTTACCCAGACCGTGTCCAGCTGCAGCTTTAAAGGGAATTCCATTGAAAAAATGCTGATCCTTGGAGAAATGCAATGTTCTGTGATAAATACTGTCTGCCATTAATTGTGAAATGTTGTCAATAATGTGGCAAATGATCTCTGCCATTTATCTCGTGACAGTCAGTGGCACACAGCAGAGCGGTGGTGGGGACATGGGGCTTCTCCTGCCCTGCCTGGAGGGACTGAGCTCATGTTGTGGTACACTTCTGGCTCCTTTTTCTTCTCCAGACCCATCTCCCTACTCCCTCATGCTGACCAGAGAGTGGGGAATTGAACTTGCCTGGGGCACTGAGCAACCAAAGCTTTTCCCACAGCTGGATCAGTCCCATGGTTTTGTGAGTGAGGACACTGAGCTTTGTGCAAAGGGGGTGGAAGGCAGGGCTGGAGCTGGCACATGTTGCACTGAATACACACCAGCTGAGAGAAGTGAGGCTGCACTGAGGGCTGGGAGCTGAATTCAGCTCACCAAGAGCTCAAAAACAGACACCCCTGATGTCATTTGCTGTCACAAAAGCCATATTTCATCTGTGCTCAGGTCTCATGGCTCCTGGGCCAGGCTCTCCACGTGTCTGGTGGCTTTTCAGGGCCAGTCCAGCTGCAGGTGCACAGCAGAGCAGTGCCCAGCTCCCCTCTGCCCTGGGACACAGCCAGCTCTGTGCCCTCCTGGTTGGCTCAGGGCATGGGGAAAGGAGGCTTGGCACTACTAGGTGTGGCATAGACAGAAAAGTTCTTCCAAGGATTACACAGCAGGAAACATTTGGATAGAAATGAAAAGTCAGCATCCTTGGAAGGAAGGGGCTGCCCTGGTCTAAGCCAACAACTGTGACGGGACAGGATCTGACTCTGGGAGCTCCTCCCCATCTGCTCATGTTTTCTGTTCTGAGATCTGGTGCAGGTTTTAGCTGAGCTTGGTGGCTCAGAGCAGCGTTTGTGCAGCTCCTGCAGGCTGAGCTCCCCTGGGCACCACTGGGCCACCACTGCTACTGCTGCCAGGGCTCCTGCAGCTCCTCTCAGAGGTGACATGTCTTAAATTGGCCACGTGACATCCACACCAAGGCTACGCACAGACCACCCCATGGCCAGACCTGCCCCGGGCTATCCCTTTCCTGGGACAGTAACACAGTTCTACCTTGCTCTTCCATAAACTCTGGGCCCTTGGCAAAGAAAACGAGGGATTGCCCACCTCAGCTCAGCCACGGGGTCACAGTCCTGCCAGGCCCCAGTGCTGCAGAGCACCAAACACAGAGGTTTCCTAGTTTCTCTCCAGACAGAGCAGTCCCACAGTATTGTATTCTCTACCACCAAGAGGGTGCTCTGGCAGCTGCACAGAAGTTCTGAGAAGGAGGCAGAGAGGTTCTGAGGCAGGATTCCCTGAGAACAGCCCTCCCCTCACCACCTTCTCCCCAGGGAAAGGCACCAGGCACTGCTGCCATCTGCACCTGGGAGAGAAAACCGTGCCCTGGTGAGCAGGAGCTCAATTCCAGAGGGTCAAAGTCATTGCTTTTCCTTTTTTGGCAGGGAAAGTTCATTGCAAGTCTGACCTCCTCACTCTCTCCTCCTCCCACATATTTCCCAGAAGGGATGTTGGACAGGCAGTGCAGCCCTGACATCCAGACATGAGTCGCCCTGTGCAGACAGGTTCCTCCGAAACACTCGGGCTGTGCCAGAGCCCCACATATGCTGTCCTTCCCAAGGACCTTCCCAAAGAGTGCCTGGAGCCTGAGCTGAGCATCCAGCTCTGCAGGACAGCAGTGCCAGAGCAGAGCTTCTGCCTGGACCTGGGGGCCAGAGGGAAGGAGCTGCACTGTGGATCAGGGGTTCTGGGACATAGTTCTAGGATACGATTCTGGGACAAACAGTTCTCCTGTGGAACTGTTGTTCCTGTTCCCACAGAGTGGTTCTGGAGCCCCCTGCCTTGTTCTGTCAGGGTGCAGATTAACCCCACTAAGGGCTGCACTGCTGCTTGTATCTCTCAGGCCAGAAGCAGATGATTCCCTAAGAGTACCTGGGATTACCTCCCACCCTGCACCCACAGAAGTTGAAACCTTTGCTTCTTGTTTAAAATGTCACTGAGTTTTCCTGCACTTTAATAATTTGATCAGGCTGATTTGCTCTGAAAGGCTCCAGCAGTGACTCACTGGGATCTGGGAATCTCTCCTACCAGTCCCCACCTGCACACACACACAGCTAAGAAGGTTCTCTGTTTTCATCATACCCTGCTTTTCCTACTGTTCCCAGCTTTGCCAGCAGCATCACATCTGCCAGTGCTTCCCTTTGGAGCTTCTGCCCCCCCGAGTGCCCGTGGCAGGAGGGAGAACAGGAGGATGAGGGACCATCCCTTTGCAAACTTCCCTTGGCAAGGCAACACGCGCCTCTCAAGAAGTCAGGTGTCATTATCCAGCAGCCCCTCTGAGCATGAAACCCATGAGTGTCTGGGAAAGACTTGCAGAGAGAAAGCTGGAATATCAGTCGCAGGTACCTGGAGATGTGGGAGAAGGGCACTGGGAACAACGAGGTCCCTCAGGTCCCCAGTCCTGCCCACAGTAAGCATCAGCTTCCCACAGAGGAAAAGGGGCTTCTCCTCCCACATCCAATAGTGCCTTGGTTTAGGGACTTGGGACTACTGCTGAATTTTACACTTCAGATTTGATTAGGATTCCCAAATTTTGGTGGCAATTATGAACATATTGATTTAATAAGTTGTTGCTCTTTATTAATCTCAGTAGACCCTGATTCTTTTCATTAGTGTAATTTTTTTTTCTTAAATCTCTCCACTTTTGGCTTCCCAGCTGGATTTTACACGGTTTTGAGAAAGAAGAACTAGGGATTGACTCTTTTCCCTTTTAGTTCTAATGAATATCTCTTGTTTGGATAAGGAGCAGTGAGGGGGGAGCAGACATATGATCAAACATGCCACAAACATATTTGGACTGGAAATAAAGAGAAGGTGCTGAAGAAGCCACTTGGGGAGGTTCTGAAACCTCCCAGCTCAGGGGAAAGTAATGCCTTAAAATGGGAGGAGGCAGGAAGGTAAGAAACCATTTGTATCTTATGTTGTCCTCAGTGAAACCTCAGCTGTGCTGAGCTGGGACACAGGGATGTACTGCTTCCCTGGAGCACCACACTGCTTCCCTGGAGCACTGCACTGCTTCCAGGAACACCACACTGCTTCCAGAAACACCACACTACTTCCCTGCAGCACTGCACTGCTTCCAGGAACAGCACACTGCTTCCCTGGAGCACTGCACTGCTTCCCTGCAACATCAGACTGCCGCCCTGAAATACTGCATTCTTCCCTGGAACATCATACTGCTTCCCTGGAACATCATACTGCTTCCAGGAACACCACACTGCTTCCCTGGAATATCGCACTGCTTCCAGGAACAGCACACTTCTTCCCAAGTTTCCAGTTTGGACATAGAACACAGTGGGAGCTGACAGACAGTGACTGAACATGGCACCTTACAAAGAATTTTAACACAATTGAAAACACAGTGCTTTAAATTTTTTATCAGCCCCCAGCAAAGGTAGCTGCTCTGGAGTGGAACAATTCCTGACAGTGCTGGAATGGCTCAGTGAGTCTTTAGGAACTGGGAGCACGATTTGCTCCAGGACACAAGTCCTGAGATGTCTGTACACACACCGGCTCCCCAGACTCTGGGACTGAGGAGCATGACATGGACTGAGAGCAGCATTTGCAAGTCACACCTTAAGTGATGCCACTGAGTTTCTCATGCAGGAATATAAGCTGAGTTGGTAAGAAATTCAGATTTCAACTAGGCTTTCTCTCTTCTGTCTCCCCTCTCCCAGCTCTCTCTCCCAGTTTGCAGAATAGCTCCTTTCTCCGGTATAACATGGATTGTGGGCAAGAGGGAGAGGAGCAGGGAAGGAAGGCTGCAGGCTGGCAAGCACCACGTGGGCTGAGATGTGCACCAGTGTCACCTGCTGCCCTATGAACACACCATTAATAAAGTCTAAACTGCCACTCTGTACCCTCCCTCAGTCATCCACGCCTGACTGTGCCAGAAGTGAAGCCAGGGTAAATGCAGGTAGAGATGGAAAGATCTGAGTTTTGTTCTGCCTCACCTTGCACTGCCTTGGGGAGCTGCCTAAGAATTTACAGAGTCCCAGCTCAAGGCCAACAAATGGAATTGTTCATATTCACAGATATGCCTGAAGTGGGTAGAAAAAAAGCACACTCTTTGAAATACTTGAGGTTTTTTAAATAGGCTTTGATTCCCTCTTAGGGAAAGAAAACTTCCTACTGACAGGCCCCTCAAAGGAGTGCAGTGATGGAACAAGAACAGGACGCTCCTGGCAGCGAGAGAGTCCTAGATCCTGGTCCTGCCTAGCAAAATGTCCAGGCTGCTCCCACTGCTGCAGGAAATCACCTGGAATATTGTGAATATTGAATATTCACTTGGAACACTGTGGCAGCTTTGGGCGTTGCAATATAAGAAAGACCTGAAGCCACTAGAGAGTGTCCAAAAAAGGGAAGGAGGGTGGGGAAGGGCCTTGATTTGAAGCCGTGTGAGGACACTGAGGGCACTTGGGGTGTTCAGCTGGAGAAAGAGGAGACTGAGGGCAGACCTCATTGCAGTTCCAGCTTCCTGGGCAGGGGCAGAGGAGGGGCAGGACTGAGCTCTGCTCTGGGGGGACCAGGGACAGCACCCAGGGAATGGCCTGGAGCTGTGTCAGGGCAGGGTCAGGTTGGATCTCAGCAAAAGGTTCTTCCCCAGAGGCTGGTTGGGCACTGACCAGGCTCCCCAGGGCAGTGGGCACAGCCCCAAGGCTGCCAGAGCTCCAGGAGGGTTTGGATGATCCTCTGGGGCACAGGGTGGGCCTCTTGTGGCAGCAGATACCAGTATTTCCAGCAGTGTCTGGGTTCTGCGAATGATGGAGAAAGGGCAGTTGAACTGCCCTTCAGGGTACCGCCAAAGCCACCTCCAGGATTCTGAACACACCCAAGACCTGCCTATGTAAAGGATCCTGCCCAGCACAGACCAGGAGGTCCAGGCTGGATCTAACTACTGGATATGAGCAGGTTGGAACCAGTCCTTTGCCAACTGGGTGCCATTGTTCGCAAGGAACAGGGGGACAGTTATGTCTACATTAAAATCTTGATCTTATCATGCTTTTTTTTACAATTCTTTTCTTGGATATGCCACATTCTAAAAACTAAAGAGTATCACCAGCTGCATCCAAGTACTCTGTGACCCAGCCTTCCTTATTTTTCTTCACAGTCCTCATCATATAGACACTGATTTCCAAGGCCCTCCATCAATGTGGTAAAACCCAACCAGGTCTTACTCCTCTGTATGAAACTGAGCTGCTGCTCAGCCCTGAGCACATTTCTCTCCTTTCCCCACTGCCTTCTTCTTTCCTTGGACCTCTTGAATTGTACTGTCAAAGAAGAGATCCATCAGTCCTTGCTGAACTTCCCTGCAGGCTCCACACTGCCCTGGTGGGAAGAGCAGGGTTAATGCCAGAGGGCAATCCCAGCACTCCCACCAGCCCAGCTGGGTTTTGGACCAGCACCAGCCTTCAGCACCTCTTTCCCTGAGGACAACAAGCCTCAGAGACATAATTTCATGCTCTTGTTGTCAGCTGCCTTGCACAATTTATCTTCTCATTTCTTCTTTAACAGCACTGCCTGATGGAGGGAAATAACTCCAGTGAAGGAGACGCTATCTTTGGAAATAAAGCAGTGATATTATGTGCAGCAATATATATGCTAAGTTTCTATACGAATTCCCAGGAGATGTTGGGAAGGTGGAGAAAAGTGGTTCCCAGTGTCCAGTGAGCTGCTGGTACACAAAGGTTTTTCTCCCTGGCTTGTATAAAGTCACCATCAGGCAAGTGGCCTTAGAGGAGCAAAAGCTGCTGGGCTGGGGACAGGGGAGAAGGGCTCACATGCTACAGACTGCCCTGGTACAGCTGAGAATTTTGAGAGGATTTGGGTCTTTTGGGTGCTCCCAAGGCGCACTGCTGTCTTCTCAGTGGTGTTGGAGGCCCCACTGTGACCTCCAAGGAAGAAGTGAGAAGAAATACCACTGAAAGACGAGAAAAATGTTGGACACTTATGGCCTGGCAATAGAAGTGAGCTTGGAGCTGTCCCAGGTGGGGCACCTTTCCCCACATTCACCTACAACCACAAAACTCCTCTGCAAACCTGCAGACATAAGGGAGAGCTTCATGTGTTGCTCAGTGGATTTTTCCAGAATCAAATTCCCGACTCAGCCTTACAGTTTCCCATCTCAGAAATCCCCAGCTTTCTTGGAACCCCACGAGGCTCCTCTGACCGGTGTTGCAGCAGTTACAGCATCTGTGGCTCTGATTGTTTGTGTGGGGTCCTGAGGACATTTGGGTTGGACTCCTCCTGTGGTGTACTGCTTTCTCCTGCTCACTGAGCAGGAGAGCATATCCCAAGAGTCCATGGCTGTGGGATTTGGCAAGGAACCAGGAATTTGGCACTCTGTTCCCAGCAAAAGCTTCAGCACTTTCCCTGGGCCTCATCAACCCCTTTTTATGGTAAATTTGACTGTGAATTCATCTTCCAGTGAGAACACTTTAAAGATTCCTTTGAACAGCTCAGTGCACATTCAATCTACTGGAAGTAGACACGTGGAGACACGTGTTTCCTGGTGTGGAGAGTAGATCACTGATTTGCTCACTTCCCTGAAAGGGCACAACCTCTCTCAGCACAGCTAATCCAAGCAGAGAACAATAGAAAAATCCCAGCCTTCATCCTACTTATGAATTTCCACCTCAGTTATCACTATTTTATTTAGGATATTTAATGCTGGAATTAAATTTCATCACCTTCTCTGTTTACTGTCCTGGAGGACGTGTCAGAAACCAGCTGATGTGTCTGAGAAATACATCAGACCTCATGACACGAGTAGTCACCTCCTCATCTGTTGACAATCCATGGTGCAAAATAGAGTGCAACCACCAAAGTCCCTGGGAGAAGGGTGAGGAATGAGCCCTCCCAGGTGCTGACAGCCCAGAGGCAGCTGGGAGTTGGTCTCTGAAACTCTACTTCTAAGGTCTACTCTACTACAGGTCACATCTAAGTCCTTCCATTGTGTCCAATGATGCTTCCCACCAGCAGCTCTAGCACTTAGAAGATCAATGTCTAGAAGGCAGATATTTCTTTTCCAGGAGAGTGGTGCTCTGTGGGATGTGCCACAGTGCCCACTCTATGCAGTGGGACAGGGTTTAGTTTAGCTCAGCACAAAAAGCCACCAGATTTGTCAGGGCACAGAGTACCAAGGCCTGGGCAACAACAAACCTTCAACAACAACCTAAGCTGGAGAGATGGTGGGGAGTTTAACAATGAGCATGTGAGCAGCTCACAAATGTTGATAGTCCAGACTCCAGCAGATGTTTCGCTGGGTCACCGTCCAGGCCACAGAAAGAGCAACACTTGCCAGGAGGGATGAGCTCAGAGATTCTATTGCCATGTCTCTAAAAAGAGACATTGTTCCCTCCAGCTCCCTTCTTTTAGGAGAAAAAAGCATATTGAATATGATACAGATACATCAGCAGAGCTGCTGCTGACACAGGATTTCCCGGAGCTCTGCCTGGTCCTGTCTCTCCTAGCCCATTTTGCTGGATTTGTTTCCACACTCCCTTCACACACTGGTGTGTGTCAGTCCCCGATGGAGGACAGGATCTGTCACAACATCTCCCTTCCTCTGCCCTCCTCCCAGGGTGGTGGGCACTGCTTGGCACTGGGCTGCATTTTACCCAGGCAGCCCCTTTGGATTCCCCTCCTCTGTGCTGCTGCACAGCTCCTGGAGGTCAGGGGGTGTTGGGAGCTGGGAGATTTACACTGGAGAAGAAAAGGCTGGTGGAGTGAAAAACTTCCCTCCCCATTCCCCAGACGGCTGTGACAAGACACAGTCACAAACACAGTCACTGTGCCCACTGCTTTCACGCTCATATCTTGTCCCAGCAAGCCTGCAAGAAAGGAGGGCCTTGCCACCTTGGTCTCCATGTCTGGAGCGGTTGAATGTGGTCTGGGCAAAGCCTCCTCCATCCAAGCTGTGACCACTCATCCCAAGCTCAATTCCTCCACAGGTTTCACCCCACTGCAGTGGTGGGCTTTGCCCCCCGTGTCCTGCTCACCTAGGGGCATGGACAGAGCCTCCATATTTGGCTCAGGAGCAGTTTCTGACCCAAGGAGGACACTCATGGCCACTGTCCCTGAGCCAAACCACCGTTCCCTGAAGTGGAACCATTGTCACTAAGCCTCAGTGGAACAAAAGCCTGCAGAGGGTTCAGCTGTAGTTGCTCTGGAGGGTCTGGGATGCCGTCCCAAGCTTGGTGGTCCAGTTCAGCAGGGTGCCAAAGCAGGAGTGTGGGCACTGGGGCTGAACACTTGGCCAGCAACCCCAGCATGATCTTGCCCATTAACTCTACATAAACAAATAATCACTTAGAACATCAGGGAAAATAATCTTCCCCATAATCACTGATTAGAAATGTTTGCTTGTGGCTGGATATTTATAGCCTCCAAGAGGAAAATGTCACTCTCCCTGACTGCCTTGCATGGCAGATAGTGTTTAATGAGCGATCTCAGCCTCTGGGCTGCTGCCCTTTGGGAAGGGAGACAATGAGGCTGTGCTTGATTTACTCTTCGTTCTGTTTTCCCTGTTCTGCTTCAAGAGTGGGATCTTGTTCATGAGTGGGATTTGTCTGCAGTCATCCTCAGTCTCACAGAACAGGGCACTGCTCTGAGCTCCCCTCCCCCAGGACTTTTGTCTCACACACACCAGCCACAGCCATCCCTCCATCTCTGGCTCTGATTTAAGCTGCATTTCATGACCACTGTGCTGGAGCCCTCAAGTTCCTCAGCCACAAAACTCCATCACTCCTGTGCTTTTTAAAGAAGAGGGTGGAAGAAATACAAAAGGACAGTAGGTTCAAACCAATGAAAAAACCTCAAGATTACCAAATTTCAGGTAGAATTAAAGGTAGGTAATTCCTTAAGGAAGTCCAGCCTAAGCCATCTGAGACTACTGGTTAGACCAGACCACAGAGGAGAATAAGCTGGAGCAACACTTGCTTAAAAGAGACCAGTTGTTAGCTGGGCTCTGCAACCCCACGTTAATGGAGCAGTGAGGGGACTGAAGGGGCTGGAGATAAAGATTAGGGCTCCTCACACATCTAGGGTTTGTCAGGACCTATGGGAGTGGATATGAAGGACCACGGAATTCTCAGAATAACCTCAGCTTGCTCAGAGGTCAGGGAGGTGCCTGCACTTGGCACTTCAGTTTCGTGTGGAATCAGGAGTGAACAGAACATGCTTATGAGCCTTTTTTCCATCATCCCAGATTTGCTGTCCTTGATGTTTGTTCAACACACTCAGAGATCCTCAAATCCCACAGCAGCCTGTGATTATCTCATCTCTACAGACAGGCAGTTTGTACATGCTCTGAAAAACCAAGCACTAGAGCAGCATCTGGCAGAGCAGTCTGCTTCACTCACTCTGTTTCACTCTCCCTGGGCCCCTGGCAGGGCTGGCTTTCTTGCCTCTGTTGGTGCTGTTGGGGGACTGAGTTGTAGAAAAGCTAAAAGCCATTCAGAAGCTCCTAATCCACCCCTGCCATTCCTCTTTTTGCCTTGAGCAGCCGAACATATCTCACCATGCTACTCCTGCCAGGACTGGGAACCGCTGACAGAAGTGTCCTCAGAATCCACATCACTGGGGCAATATCCCTCTCATCCCAGCTGCATCCAGAAAGGCCCCACTAGGAGACAATGACTGCTGGGAAGTTCATGGCACTCTATCAGGCACCAAGACAGCAGTGATCTGAGGTCAGCATCCAGGAGAAAAACCAGAGGGGCGCAGGATCACTGAGCTGATTCACAGAGTGCACAAGGACCTGCTGCTTGTGGACAGGTTGGCAAGGCAAGAGCACAAAGCAGCTGATCCACCAACAGTGCCTAGTTTTGGGCTAACCTTGGATTGACATGGAAGGGAGGCACTGCTCTGTCAAAACTTCACAAGGGACAGGGCCTTTTAAACCTGGGGAGCACCCTCAGAGTTGCGTCTGGAGAAGCTTTCAGACCTCTTCAATCTCTCCAGATGATGGACAGGCAGCGTGCAGCTCATCCTGACACTGCTTCTGTGGAACACCACAGGCTGCACACGTGGTACGTGTAGACCTTACATTTACGTTCTGAGTTGCAAGCGTCACCCCTTTGGCTGTGAATTATCCTCTGGGAAGAGCCTTTCTCGTCTCTGACCAGTACTCATTCCTTCTTAGGCAGTGTAACTTTATTCTCTGCCTCATTTCCTTTTGCGTTCCCAGACTCTCTGCTCAGGAGAAATATCTTTGGGACCATTTATATTGGACAGAGATTTAATAGGCAGTTTGATGAGGCTGTAAATCTGCCCTCCACCCCCTTAGCCAACACACACTCTCCTGTAACACAGCACAGTTTCTTCTTCTCAGGTCAGGTCCTGACAGGGCTACTCAAAAAAACAACCTGACCCCAACTGACTGCACCCACCCAGGCCAATCCTCTGTGGAAAAGGGCTTTTTCCTCCCATGGTTTAATCCCCAGAGCCACTGGCAGAGCTGGAATGCCTGGAGATCTCTGTGCTGTGGAAGGCCCAGCCCTTTGTGCCAGGCAGAATCCTCCTGCATCCTATCTGCATTGATTCTGTTAAGAATGGCCTGAGAAGGATTTATCTCACAGACAGTTTGCATTTAAGAATGTGCTGGGCAAAAATGTGCAGGGAAGAACTGAATTTTCACTTTCCTGTTTGGAACTCTGGATATTCACTAGGTGCAGATTCATCTGCTGAATCTTTAGGCATCTGGAAGTCAGGAGGGTTGCCTGAGTTCTGAGTGCTCAGAGAAAAGGGCTGTTGATGTTTTTGATGCACTTGGGAGAGCCAGGATGAGGAGGGGTTGGGATAAGGGAGCAAGTGGCGGCTTTGCCAATCCTCACCCATTGCTCCACACTCTCCACCTCTGCAGCCTGGCATGTGGTTTGCACCACAGAGTTGCTCCTTTGCTGGACTCCACAGACTGCTCCTCTATGCAGAAAAGATCTGCTACAACCTGGCATTTATAAACCAAGAGGATCTTAGGTCACGCCTTTGCTGTGCTAACCCTGGACAGAGATCATTCATTATTTTTGAGCCACACCGCCCAAATCCTGCACAAATGCTCCACATCCCAGATGAAGTGAAAGGTCTCGGCAAAATTCCAGGTGATGTGTAACTATCCAGCACTGCCAGGTTCCACGAAGCACAGGCAACAATCCTAGGGAGTTCTGGGCTGTGAGGGAAGCTGAGCAGGCTGGGTCAGTGTCTGAACCGGTCTGACATTGGACCTTGAGGAAAATAGTGCAGACACAGGAATAGAGAAGCAGAAACATCCCAGCACACTGAGGGGACAAGGACTGGGAGTTTATGAACAGGAGATCTCATGGGATTATAGAGAGGGTTTTGCGGTGGGAATGAGGAGGTTGAGGGTTGCAGTCTATTTAGGGTGGCTTTGGCTGCTGAACATTAACCACACCGTGCTGCTGGTGTTGGGGCCCAGCTGGACTCAGGCACAGAGGTTTCTTGGCTTTATGAAGGTTGGAGCAGAAGGGAGTTACGTGGGGAGAGGCATGACAAAAACATCAATGGATACAGCAAACTGTGGCCTGGAGGGGCAGGCACTGAGCAGGGACTGAGCACACAGGAGTTTCTAAGGCGACAGAAGGCTCAGCTCTGCTGGTGGAGGCACAGTGTGAGAGGCCGAAAACCACGGGCTGGTGAGTGACTGAGGGAAAGAGCAGCAGGTGGACCTCAGGGCACTTGGAAAACATGGGTACCTGTGCTGAGAAGGTGCTAGGGCCTGGAGAGAACTGGTCATCTGAGGTGGGGCTGACTGAGCTGACAAGGGGGAAGGTGAGCAGAGGGCTCCTCAAGGTCAGGTGTGGATGGAGGAGGTGGGGATCTGTGTGCATCATCCATCCTGCATGTGCTTTGTTCTCCCCTTTCCTTGGCCTCAGCTGAGAGTTGTGGACTTGGTGGACCTCTGGAGTGAGCTGGTGTGGCCACTTGTGCCAGCACTCCATGGGCTCCCTGCTCATGTTTATCATCTGAGAAGGGAGTAGCAAACACAGACACGAGCTGAGCCACCCATTAGCCAGGCCTGGGGAAGGGACAGGGTTCAGGCAGCTCAAAAATGACAACAGCACAACTAATCACAGATGTCTCTAATCTTCTGCAGTGGGTTCAGCGCTTTGCTCACTCTGCCAGGCTGTCCACTGGGGGAAGTCTCTCTGATTTTTTGATATAGACAATTAATTGCAACATGTCAGAACAATACAGGCCAGGACACATGAATTCTGGACATGTCAAAAGTGCTGGAGACAGGACAGAGATTGGGTTAACTAGGGGGATGGGGTTAACTGGCAGCTCCAGGTCTGTATGTGTTTTCAGTAGGGTGAGAAGCAGCACAGCTGTGCCAGAGATGCCTTGTGAGGTGAAGCACCACAGAGGTTGGAGCTAAAAGCCACAGGGAGCTCTGGATTGCTGTAGCCCACAGCACAAGGATTCACTTCCTCTCTTTACTGATGCATTTGTGTGTCTCCTGGTAGACAACAGTTACCTCGTGTCTTTTAAACACGCTCTATTAACTGCCATCACATTTTGTCACTTCTCTTGCAATATCCAGCAACAGCTCTATAATTTATTTTCATTAGTTTTATTCACAGCCACCACAGAGGTCACAGGAGTGGGGGAGAAAAGCATTTCATCCATCGCACCGCTAAACCTGCTGCAACAAGAGCTTTTCAAACAGCTGATGCTAAAGAGGTATGAAAAGGTAATGAATAAAGAGGAATAAGGGAGCTGACCTTTTCCAAAAAAGAGGCTCTTTCAGCATCATGGCACTTGGAATTTGAGAGAAAAGAACCCTGACTTCCAAGCCTGTGCTTTCTGACACCTCTGATGCAGACATCTCCCTCTGAGCTGCTCTGCTCACACTCCTTTGCAGCCAGGAGGAGAACTGGGAAGAAATTCTTCCAGGTAAGTGTGGTGAATTACCCTTTAGAAATGCCTATTTCTCTGGTGACTATAAGAGAGCCTGGAGGGATGGTCCTGGATGGAGATATTTGAATTTGGCCTGATGTTTCCTTTACAGAAAACATGTAATTGGTTGTTCAGAAAATCAGAGATGCAGCTGGGGAGGAGTAACCCCCTACACCAGCACAGGTTGGGGGTGGTTGCTGGCGAGCAGCTGTGGGGAGAAGGACCTGAAGTCTAGGGGGAAAACAAACTCTCCATGAGCTGGCATTGAGCCCTGGGGCCAAGAGGCCAGTTTAATCCTGGGTGTCTTCAGGAAAAGCTTTCCCAGCAGGGCAAGGAGGGGAATCCTGCCCCTCTGCCCAGCCCTGGGAGGCACATCTGCAGGGCTGGGCCAGCTCTGGCTCCTCAGCACAGCAGGGACAGGGAGCTCCTGCAGCGGGGCCAGCGCAGGCTGCGGAGATGCCAAAGGGATGGAGCATCTCTGGGAGCAGGAAAGGCTGAGGGAGCTGGGGCTGTTCAGCCTCCAGAGCAGACACTGAGAGGGGCCCTCCCCAGGGTGTGTCAGGGGCTGCAGGGAGGGGGCAGAGGATGGCCCAGGCTCTGCTCGGGGGGGCCCAGCAATGGCACAAGAGGAACGGGCAGGAACTGATGCCCAGGGAGTTCCACCTGGACATGAGGAAGAACTTCTTTGCTGGGCAGTGACCCAGCTCTGAACAGGCTGCACAGGGAGGGGCTGGAGTCTCCACACTGGGGATATTCCAGACCCCTCTGGACACAATCCTGTGCCATGTGCTCTGGGATGGCCCTGCTGAGCAGGGAGTGGGACCAGCGACCCACTGTGGTCCCTTCCAGCCTGACCCATTTGGGATTCCATGGAATGGTCTCTGCAGGCTCTCCCAGTTGTTTTCCTGCTCCAGGTGACTCAATGTAACCTGCAAAGGGGCCCTGCAAACGTCTTCCAGAGCAGGGACTGAGATTTTGGCACAGAAAACCGAACAAAAAAGGGGCCACATGTGTCCAAATGGCACCTGGGGACGTAGTCAGGATGCAAATGCCCAGGACTCACTGCTGAAATGATTGATTCCCAGCCAGAATGAAAATGAAAATTCTAAACATGCTACATGTGAGGAAAAAAAAAAAAATTAATTTCCACCACACACAATATTCCAGAGAGTGATTTCTCTTTTTTTCCTTTTTTATAAAGGCCTGTAGAAGGGAGGGAGGTACAGGACACCAAATCATTAATTTGATGATAAATTTGAAAATATCTACAGGGAGCTCATTAAGGGAACATAATATCTCATGGACGGTGGAGTTCTCAAAGCTTAACCCCAAGCTGGAAAACAATGAGAATTACAGCAACCAAACTAAATGTCACAGTGGAAAACCCCAAAGCAGTTACACAGATGGAGGAATCTGGACACATAGAGACTCCTGGGTCACCAGGGCACCTCTACTACAAGATTCTGCTCCAATTTCCTTTGGAAGAATATTTCTCCCCACTTTGATATCTCTAGTCTCAATATTGTCTGATATTTGCCCCAATTCCAAGTTTTGGGCTGTATTTTCATAAAGTGCTCCCTCAACTTTAGTTACAAGCCCGTCACATACTTCTATTGAGATTTTCCATAAAAATATTGAATAAAACTGCCCTTAGACCCTTCAGGAGCTCTGGCAAACTCCTTCTTTCCTGGCTCTTTCCTTCAACACAAAATATTTTCTCCCTTGTCTTTGTGCACTTCCTCCTTCCTCTTCTAATTCTCCTGTAATCCTCATTTTGCTCAGCATCACTAATGAGTTCCCCATGTGACACCGTATCAAATGCTCTCTCACAGCCCTCAGAGATGGGATCTCCCATGTTCCCTTTGTCTAAATACTCCATTACTTTATCAGGGAAAGATATCGGATTAGCTGCCACAATCTCCTTTAGATAAAGCCATGCTTCATTCTGGCCTATTTCCCACTTATTTCCAGGCCCTTAATTACTTCTCCCTTCAAAAGCTATTTCAAAGCTTGAATGAAGCCGAGTTCAAATTTCAGGCTCCAAATCCCCCTGTTTGCCCTTCCCTATCAGGACCCTCCGACTGTGGTGGGTGTTTTGTCCCAGGGAGGGTTCATATGAATGGGGTTCTGCTTCCTCCTCTGCTGTGGGACTTTTGATCAGGAGTGGAGATCAATCCTCCCAGAGGTTAAAAAACTTCTCAGGATTTTCTGGCAAGTTGGGCAGCAGTGACTGCTGGAAACACGCTCCCGGAGAGACCTCAGCTGTGGCACCACGATGGGAGCCTGGGAGGGTCCTTCAGATGGACTGAGAGAAGGTGTCAACTCTCTCAGGTCTGGCTGAATGGACCCACCTGTCCCAGCTGTTGCTCAAGCCAAACCCAGTCCAGCTGGTTCCAAAGCTGCTTGGCTGAGGATATCCGTGTCAGAGCTGTGGATGTGCAGGGGACCCAACAATAAGTGGCCATTCTCCAAGCCTGGAGCAATTGCCCTGTTGTGGGAGATTCTTCAACAGCCCCCCAGTGCTGCTCCTCGTCCCAGGACCTGGAGTATCTGGTGCTTCTTGGGCTTGTGCATCAGATCCTGGGGTGTCACCTCTGTGTGTTTACACATGCCCTGCTTCTGTCCTTGTGTTTCTGACACCCTGGTGAACAGCCACATCATTAAAAATGGAAGAAAGATCCTCCTTTTCCTTTGGAATTAGACTGAGCCTGGTTTTAATTTACCATCCCACTCATTTCACAGTAGTCTCACTCTTTTCTCCTCCTCATTTCATTTACATAACCAAGGAGCTCTTTCTCTTTGGTTTAATGTGTACATCACTGTGACACTTGACAATTCTTTCTTCATCAATACACTCCTTGACCTCTAAGATGTACTCTTTTGCTGATCAGTCTCTTTTAATTTGGTTTCCCAAGGCAAAAAACCCCCCACATTTTCATTCCCCTCCCCCTTTTTCTCCTGCAAGAACTTCTAAACCCAATGGCCAATTTCCACCCCACCTCACAGGATGTCGGAAGCACCTGTGATCATTAAGATTCTACAAGAATTTTGAAAAATTAGCAGCTAGTAAATGAAGGAGATTCAAATTAGTGGCTCCTCTGAGGGAAAAGAAGCATCTCTGAGCCACAATCCATTCCTTTTGGCAGCTGCTTCCTTGTCAGTCAGCACATGCTTCCAGCTCTGCCTGCAAGTGCCTGTAATGCCTCCAGGCTCCCCACAGCCTGTGTGGGATGATAGGAGTGGTATGCGACAGTTTAAGTTTTGAGGTTAGGTGCTCTGATAGTGTTTGGTGGTTTTTTGGAGGGTAAAGTTTTGCTGGAATCACAACACATCCAGAAGCAATCACAGCACATCCAGAAGCAATTACACATACCTGGCTGCGCTGCTTAAGGAAGAAGTTGCTCTCCTTCCTTCCAGACTCTGCTTGTTCTTAATTTTTCTAAATTCAGTTGATTGTGGTTCCCCCTTCCCTGAAAATCTTGGATAGAGACTCCTAACAGTTTTACACCTGCAATTTTAAAACTGTTTCTGAACTGAAGTCCTAGAACTCTTCAGGCCTTGTTAAACCCTTCACTGAGCTTGTAAGTGCTTTTCTTTTTGGGCTGAAGAACGTTACCTAAAGATCCATCCTTTGCCGTAGGATTTCATTTTATTTGAAGCATTTTATGCTCTTTCCATCCAGGGTCATTGAGTCCAACATGCACTTTGTAATGACTCAGCTCCTCAGTGTAACTTTTGCCTCTTGCTTATGTGCTGTTGGATAAAGAAACTAAAGTGAGACACAGATTTACCACCATGAGTTGTTCTTCTTCCCTCTTTTAGACACTCTCTAATGGCTTCAGATCTTCCTTCCATTGTGTCCCCCCAAACTGCCCCAATATTGAGGTGAGGCTGCCCCAGGGCAGAGCAGAGCAGGACAATCCCCTCCCTGATGCCCCCAGGACAGGGTTGGCCCTCCTGGCTGCCAGGGCACTGCTGACTCAGGACAACTGGCACCCACCAGGACCCCCAGGGCCCTTTCCTGGCACTGCTTTCCAGCCTCTCATTCCCAGTCCGTCCGTCTATCTGGGGTTGCACAATCTCAGGGCAGGATCCGGCACTACCCGTTGTTGAACTCCATGTGGTTGGTTATTTCCAGCCCTCTGATCTGTTGAGATCTCAAGCTGGGGTTTCACATGGCCTTATGTGCCCAGATTGCTCCTTTGTGCAGAGGATTTGCTGCTGTGGTCAGTGTTGTGGAACTCAATCTGTGGAGGTTCCTGTTACAAGTATCTGGTTTTCTTTCTTCCCTTCAGTTTTTTAAATAAGTATCCAAATTCCCCAAATCAGCAAACAGAAGTTGGGTTGTGCCTCCCTGTCTTCTTCTACAGTTTGAAATCCTTGCTTATGGGTTAAGTGTCATCAAATGCTCCTGAAACGCCTCTGGCTAATGGAGGATGAGCCCTCAGAGAATGGATATTACTATTTATCGTATCACTATTTATGAACATCACTATAATTTTGAACAAATCCTTTCCTGATGTTTGGTGCATTTCAGCAACCCAAGAAAGGTGGGAGATGTGTCAGCACCTGAAGCAGGTCTGCTGTTTGGGAAGAACTGGGAAGTTGTGCAGCTTTAGGAGGGAAGCTGGAACTCTTGTGATGGAAACTTTTGGGCTGTAATTATTTCCCAATTGGTAATTGGGATGTGCTGTCTTGGAAAGCAGCAGATGGTAATTACATTCCATGAGATGTTTGTATTTCCTGTGGAGCTGTTTCAGTGCTTTAATCGTGGGGTAAAGCTGGGGCCTGGCTGATTGGGCTGGGCTTTGTGGGAACCTCAGGAATGATTCCAACAAGCATCACAGACAGGGACTGGGGCTCAGGATCCTGTTCAGGACTCAGTCCCTTGGAGGAAAAGCAGAAACTTGCAGTGCAGCCTGAGGAGGTTGGAGCACGAGTCTCCTCCGCCTGGAGACATGGTGTTAAGACCCTATATCTGGATAGTTTATTCCCCTTGGCTCCCAAATTTACTTGCCCTTCCCATTCTCCACGCAATACACATCTTGCATTTCCACCATCCTGACTACACACATGCAATCCTCTACTATTTCTCGTTACGTGGCATGGACATGGAGGCTCCTGGCAGTTCTCCTGGCCCTCCCAAGCACAGCTCAGTCCTTCCCTGTTCTCTGCAGTGGACAGTGTGGCTGCAGCAGCATCACCCTTTTCATGAACTTGCCTGCCTCTCCTCTGCCCCTGCCCAGGAAGCTGGAACCGCGATGAGGTCTCCCCTCAGCCTCCTCTTCTCCAGCTAAACACACCAAGTGCCCTCGGTGTCCTCACACAGCTTCAAATCAAGGCCCTTCTCCATCCTCGTTCCCTCCTTTGGACACTCTCTAATGGCTCAGTATCTTCCTTCCATTGTGTCTCCCCAAACTGCCCCAATATTTAGGTGAGGCCTCCCCAGGGCAGAGCAGAGCAGGACAATCCCCTCCTTCGTGGACTCCTTGTGACAGTCTCTGTGCAGTGGAGAGAAGATCTTCAAAATGTGGTTCAAACTGGACAGAATTTTCTCATTTTCTTCAACACTGCTGCAGAGAACCAGCCCTGGTGGTGACAAGGTGGGTTGTGCTTTAGTCTGGCCACAGCTTGAACACCCCAAGAATGGAGAATTCTTTGTGAAATACACCTATAAATACAATCTTAGGATGACTCACTGTGATCCATGTTCAAAAAAAACCTGCTACTACAGCAATAAAAGCTTCTTTTTCTGGTTAGACCTTTTGAGAGGCAAAATGTCCTGAGGTTAATTATGTATGGGCAGTGCTGTGGAATGCAGCCTGTGTCTTTGGCCTTTCCAGGATGAACCCTAGACTGGGGAGGATTGGAATGCTCTTGGGGATCCTTTAGGAATAAGCTTTTTTTCCAAGTGTAAAATATTATTTCCATTCATGATAATTATTAGAATAATAAAGATCTCATTACAGCCCCAGCATGACCATTCTCAGGTATTGCACTGAGCCCTCCCTGGGAACTGCAGCAGTGTAGGATATGCTGATGTTGCTTTCTGCAGACGCATTTGAAGAGCTTTAGCTAATTAACATTAACAAATTTATGCTAAAAGCATAACTGCAAACCAGGCTAGAGCTCACAGCTTTGGCTACTGATTGAAAATTGTACCACCAGGTAATGCTTTTTGCTCACTTTTATTTTAAATCTCCAAGGAACTTTTTTTTATTTACGTCTACAATCAACAAAGCATCTGATTTCTGCTCTGGGCTGTGTCTCCCCACCCCGTGCAGTCCCTGTTGTGCATTAGGGCAGCTCCAAATCCCTCACAACCTGTTGTGTGTTTAACCATAAAACAGCCCCACAGTCTGGTTCCTGGTGGACACAAAGGCCTAAATTCACCATTTGTTTAATATTCCTTCCTCGCTGCTCACAACTCTGCTGATCCTGAGGGTTGCCTGATTTCAACCTCTGCTGTCCCATGGCACACCAAGGGAGCCCCCATCTCGTGCCAATGCCACCAAAACCATGGGAACTCTCAGCATCTCCCTCAGGACAAGTTTCTGTGCCTTATGTTCCTGGATCAAAGAGCAAACTTGGCTTGGAACTCATTTCTAACCAGATATGGATGGGACATTCTTACCCTTTGTGATCCCTCCCACTCTGCTTCAGCCCAGCTGCCTGCTCAGTTTGTAGGATCATCCCCACAGTGTTCATGGGACACATCATCTTGGCTGGGGGGTGCTGTCACACCAGAAGTATTCAAACCTGGGATCCTACAGGACTTCACACATAAATGATGAAACAACTGCTTTCCCAGGACCGAAGCAGAGGTGTTCTTCTTTACAAAATTACACAGATGATAACTACAGGAAAAAGGCATTTCCCACCGGCACACACACGGGAGGGAAAGGAATTGCACTAGTAAGTCCATAAATTCAAGAAAAGAAAGAGTTAATTCCAGAGTCTGGACACATCTGAGAGCACTGGTTGTCATGAAAACACCAGTTCTCCCCCACGGGGTGATGATGCCCCCTTAAAACCAACTCTTTTAGCAAGCTGAGTGTGAAGGTCACCTTCATCCCAGACTGTGCTGCTTCCAGGAGTCAAGAGCAGCCAGCACTGCCCGGCCTGTGTCAGCTGCACAGCCCCGCTGCTCCAGCTCTCCTGGGGCTTCCAAACTGCTCAGTGCTGGGCGTACACAGACCCCCTTCACAACATCATCACACAGTTCACACTCAAGCTAAAGAACCCCAATAGGCTCTGGGGCAGTCTCAGCTCCTCGAGGAAGCAGCAGGATTACTCCACACACCATTTTGCAAAATTACCCTGTGAAGTGTGATTTCAATAATTAAAAAACCAACCCAGATACCTCCCCCTGTAGCCTTGTAAATTCAGAATTAAAATATCTTCTTCTCCCCCCGTCTGCTCCACCTGTGTCCGTGGTTTGGTGAAACTGGTGTTGAGTAAACAGTCTTTGAGACCCTGACAGACCAGACTTTGAGTGGCTCTTTTTACTCTCAATTTTTGCCTGGTCTAAGACATCAGGCCATTTGCAGAAGGAATTCATTGTTCTCCTGGAAGGGCCAGTTTCTGTTCACTGGCTGAAGTGCACCTTCCACACAATATGCTCCAGGGGAGATACTTCGAGTAAAAGCTTCAAATTGTCCTTGAGGAGCCTGTGCCTCCCTGTGTGATGTGTTGGATAAAGACCCAAGAGGTGGAACAGTGGAGAAAAGTGTGTCCTGGGGGCAGAGAAGGAGCAGTGAGGACGGGCTGAGCACCATCCCTGCAGGAGAACACCCAGCCAGGAGGAGATTTGACTGAGAGCCTCCAGCACAGCCCTTTGGAAGGGTCATCCAAGCAGTGCCCAGCTCTCAGCTCCGACTGACCCCGTATTACAGACCCAGGTGAGATAGAAGAGCAAGGAGGGAATATTCAAACTGTCACAGCCCCTGATGAGGTTTTGGGGTAACTTAGAAGAAAGCAGAAACTTTGACCAGTGTTCCCACCATCAGAACCCACCCAGGCCAACTCCTACACTGCTGGAAGCCTTGTGTCAGAGTGTCTGCAGCTGAGCAAGGCAAACGCGCAAGCGAGCGCTCAGAATTTCCCTAGTTCATAAAGAACACACCAAAAAAGTCTAAGTCCCATTGAAATAAAATCCATTTTTGACATTAATGCTTCTTGACACTGATATTAAATGATAAACATGCCCGACAACAAACACAACAATATTTTTCTCTGGAAATATCTTCGCTTAAGAAAACAGAGGCACCTGTGTTTGGGGAACAGCTTGTCTCCTCCCTGACTCAGTATCTCACTAGGAAAGCTGCTTTGAAGCAATTCAGTATCAAACAGAGAGAAAGGAAAACGGAAATCTCACAGTGGAAACTAATGATGAACCAATTTATCCAAGTTAGAGCAAAGGACTTGAAAACAATTCTAAGCAGTTTAATTACAAAATGTTCTAATCCAGTGCTGGTGTTGGAGTTTCATTTGTGGCATCTCTTATTAGAGAAACTGAACCCATCGGAGTATGCATATGAAAAAAAGCATTTCATTTTATGGCCACAGAAAGAGGGAAAAAAAACCCTTTGAGGGGTTTATAAGCTCTTTTACCATTATGCAGTTGTTCTGCAGAGCTTGGGAAATCCTCTAGACTTAGGATAACTTTTGAATCCTGTATCATATGTATGAAGGTCTCTTTGGAAATGCCGATGGGGAGTGTTAGAGTTTAGTGCAGAGACTCTCATCCCGCTCCCAGTGCCCCAGGGAACATCCCCAGAGAGATGCACCCATGAGAGTCCTGCAAAAGGAACATACGGAGTAATCGTGCTGAGGAACCTCAGAGACATCCCAGAGGTCCATAGCACCTGATCAAGGGTGGCTCCTGCAGCCCAAGGGCCTTTTGTGCTGACACAGCCCGGGCCCAGGGCAGGCATGGAATCACACAGTGCCAGGACCACTGAGGTTGGAAAAGCCCTCCCAGCCCATGGTTTCCTCTCACACTCTCTCCTTCTCCTTGAAACTGTATCAGACCAAGAGCAATCACTCTGATGAGCCCTGTGCAGATTCTGCACACCCTGGATGCTGTCATGGTCCCAGAAGGTCACTCCCCATTTCACCTCGTGTGACTGAGAGCTCCTCATGGGACTGGGAGCAGAATGCATCTTGGAAACATCTGCCTTCACATCAGGCACAAACTCCATCCTGTTTTCTGTGAGCTTGGATATCCAGGTCAGCTCAGTTCAGATAGTGCCCCTGGCTCAGGCACTCCAGGGTGATCCATTCATTCAGCTCAGTAGAAGGGCTGGAAAACTGAGAGGAAGCTGAAAAAACAAGCATCCCTTTGAAGTTGTTCCTGCTGTGCACAAGATACACAACAAGGAGGAGGAGAAGGCAGGAAGCAGGACCTTTCTGGAGCTTCCCCAGGGAAAAAACAACTCAGTGACAACTGAGTGCCTGGCAGGAGATGCTGGGAGGCTGAAAGGCAGGAGGGTGCCAAGCCCTCTTCCCTCTGAAGGTAGGCGTCAGTCTCACGTGAGTGAGCTCCCTCCTTACCCAGGCACTTGTACTGGGCATACTGGAACAATTCGTGCCCTTCAGACGAAGCTCTTGTGAGCAAGATCCAGATTTCAGAAAGGCTGTTGTGTCTACTCCTACACTAAAAACTTCAAACCAAATGTTGTTTCCTTCAGAGATGAGACACAGAGGCCTTAGCTCTCATTTTTTGACTAAAAAGATAATATTTTTTTTGGTCAGAGACCAACAGATGCACAGACGAAATTGAAAGCAAAACACAAAGCCAAGGTCCAGGAATTCTTAATCACAGCAGAAACATGCAGAAATCTTGTTTACAAAACCTCAGGAAGAGCAGCCACATTAAAGGAAGTGTTGTTTTTTACATTTGGTTTGTTACTGAGCCACTGTCTCGCAAACCTGAAATTCAGAGAGCATTTCACTTCAGCAGCGGTGACCTGTGGTGTTAACAAAGCAGTAGCTCTTCCTGGTGGAACTCAGTGCTTGATACAAGAGCAGACAGGAATGTCTAATACCCCTTGGATTCCCTGCTCAGCATCTCCAGTTAAATCCAGACTTATGTACCTCTTGAAGCCCCTGTGTAGCTGATTATCCTGCAGACAGGGACTGGAGATTGTCCTGAGGGACTCCCTGCTCTGGGGCTTGGGACACCACACACCCTGAAATAAATAAATGCTTCTAACTCTGCACTGGTTTCCTTTTGGGTCCACTCAGATCATCTGGGGTGACCCCTGAGAGGAGAAGGAATATCTGAGTTCTTGCTACCAAATATTCTCTTTTTTTTCCTTTTCTTTTAAACTCAGGAGCTGCAGACCAACCCTGTGCTGGACAGGCAGAATTCCTGAACCCACTGGCTTTCCGGAAGAATTTGTTCAGCTCCAAAATGTCAGATGAAATACTGGTGGATCAGTTAATTATTTGATTTCTTCTGCAAGGCTTCATTTTACTGGGACATTTACAACAGGGATTGAGATACCCAGGTCCAATTCAGATTAGCCAGCTGGGCTGCTCCTTATTTTCCCTGGTATCCTTTGATGACTCACAGGAACATTTTTTTATCATTACTTTTTTATTCCATTTTTTTGTGCTTAAAAGTAGAGATCAGAGGTCAGAACAAAGAGCTCACCAATATTTTACTATTCCTGCTGTTACATCTGTCTCCAGTCTCTCCTTTACTCCCTTCTCTTTGAGATTTGATCTCTGTGCACTCAAACTAGCACCAAATAGGAGGTGTTAGATCTTATGACTTTTGGTCAAAATGAATCATTGAATTACAGATTCATTACGGTTGGAAAATACCTCCAAGATCATCAAGTCCAACTTTTAACCGAAAGGAATTACGTATAATACAATGCTCCAATGGGATCCAGTTCCTTCTCATTGTCCCTAACATCTGGTATAACTGAAGCCCTGACTGATGGCTCTGGAACTGGGCCTCAAGGCTATCAATTTCTCCCGGGTTTATGGATATTTTCTCATTTTTCTTTCAAATTCTTCTTAAGACTAATCCAAAGGAATGGTCAGCAGAACGAGAACGTTGTTGGCCCGGTCAGAGCAGGGCAGTCAGAGAGATATTCCTGTGCCTGGAGTTTCCCACCTACAGTCCAGAATTTCCCACGACCACAATGGATGCGGCAGAGAGTCCCAGGGTGACACAATGGTTGACTCCACATGATGCAGTAGAGTCCCCAGTGACAGCCCCAGGACACAGAGAAATTACTTGGACACAGGACTGGAAGGGACATTGAGGATGTTTGCAGATGACCCAAAACTGGGAGGAGCTGTTGACTCCCTCGAGGGCAGGGAGGCCCTGCAGAGAGACCTGGACAGATCCAAGGGCTGGGAGTCACCAACCACAGCAAGTTCAACAAGGGGAAGTGCCGAATTCTGCCCCTGGGATGGGGCAACCCCAGGTGGACGGACAGACTGGGAATGAGAGGCTGGAAAGCAGTGATGGGAAAGGGCCCTGAGGGTCCTGGTGGGTGCCAGTTGTCCTGAGTCAGCAGTGCCCTGGCAGCCAGGAGGGACATCCCTGTCCTGGGGGCATCAGGGAGGGGATTGTCCTGCTCTGCTCTGCCCTGGGGCAGCCTCACCTCAATATTGGGGCAGTTTGGGGGGACACAATGGAAGGAAGATCTGAAGCCATTAGAGAGTGTCCAAAGGAGGGAACGAGGATGGGGAAGGGCCTTGATTTGAAGCCGTGTGAGGACACTGAGGGCACTTGGTGTGTTCAGCTGGAGAAGAGGAGACTGAGGGCAGACCTCATTGCAGTTCCAACTTCCTGGGCAGGGGCAGAGGAAGGGCAGGACTGAGCTCTGCTCTGGGGGGACCAGGGACAGCACCCAGGGAATGGCCTGGAGCTGTGTCAGGGCAGGGGCAGGTTGGATCTCAGCAGAAGGTTCTTCCCCCAGAGGCTGGTTGGGCACTGACCAGGCTCCCCAGGGCAGTGGGCACAGCCCCAAGGCTGCCAGAGCTCCAGGAGGGTTTTGATGATCCTCTGGGGCACAGGGTGGGACTCTTGGGGATGGGCCTGCGCAGGGCCAGGAGTTGGACTGGATAATCCTTGTGGTCCCTTCCAACTCAGCATATTTTGAGATTTTAGGATTCTGTGACTTGCTCCTCTTTTTACGGCTGATGATGTGAATTTAGTACCAGAGATGAAGGTTTCACTGAGGAGCAGGAGGCAACTTAATTTGCACGCACAAGAGTGAAGCAGCTTTTGCAATACCTTCTCCTGCATTCTCCTCCTTTGGTTACAAGTTGGACTCAGTGATCCTGGAGGTTTTCTCCAACCTCAAGAATTCTATGATTTTGTGATTTCAAAAGTAGGTGACATCAAACCCTCAGTAGAACTAAACCTTCAGGTGCAGCAGGCAGAGGAGGCCAGAGGAATATGCAGGAATGGTACAGGGGGAAAGAGGGGGAGACACACAGGAGAGGGAGGTTACCCCACCACCAGTAACAGGTCATAGCTGTTGCTGCTGTGAAACTGGGAGCCCTTCATTAGTGACCAAGGGCAGGACCCATAGCCAGTGGCCTTTTCCTCCCATTTGTTTCCTTTTCCCTCAGTACTTGGAATCTGCTGTATCTGATTGAAGGGAATAACTGGGCCTCCAGAGCTCTTTTCCCTGCAGAAATGTCATTTGAATTTGTTATTGCTCATGTCATCTTGTCTGGTAATCCTTATTCAGGGAGTGACTGAAGGAATGGGTGTCCTGGGACTCTGTCTGGGGCAATCACCTGATTTCAGGGAGATAACTCAGCTGTTAATTAGTGCTCAGTGGTAAATCCTCCCTAATATCCTTATCCTGGCTGGCTGTCAGGACACATGCTGTGTGGCACCGCCATTCCTGTTGTGTATTCCAGTGAAAGCAGGTGAATAAGACGATGTTTGAGAGAGGGGAAACAAGTTGTGATGATAAATATTATTGATCCTGTGTTTTTTGCCCTTTGTCCAACAGCTGTGCTCAAAAGCAGGGGCCTGGCATCTCACCCAGTCATTACCACTGCTGGGATCTACCTGGAAAACTGATGACAGGATTCTAATTAATGTTTGTAAGGTATGAATTAATTTCATAAATTTGCAGGCTGCACTGAATAAACACCTGATTTTTGTGCAAGATCTCCACAGTTCTTCTCCCCTCAGGCAATGTGGGGATCTTGGGAATTCTCAGGAGAGGTCACCACGATGGGAGCACGTGACCCAGCACTGGGTCTGCCTGTGCCATCCACACTGGTAACACATACAATTCTTCTGGACACGTTTGCCTGTATTTGCAGGACATTTCCCACAGGAAGTGGAAAGAGAAGCAGCTACTTTCTCCTGAATTTGATGCTGCTCCTCTCGAGCCATCTAAATTCACCCTATACATTGCCATATTTATGCACCCAGTGATTCTTTCCCTTCCCAGCCCACACAACTAATTACACATATATTTATTCCCATATTTCACCCTGTTTTGTTGCAATTGCCTCCTGTGACATTGTCATTCTCCCACAAGTCTAAAATCCTGTATTTTTTCCAGCAGCTCTATTTATTCCAAGATAGTTTTCTGTCAATCTCTATTTACAATGCTCAGGGATTTTTCAAAATATTTGATTAATTTTTCAGTAAAGTTTGAAATGTTGGAGAGAATCAAAAGAGGCCAATATAATTTTCAGCAACACATATAGAGCCCACATCTGTTATCAGTACTCTTTGCCTGGCTGCTTCTCATAAGAACAACCAGAAATCCTGTATTTATTTTGACATGAGGTTACGGTAGAAATAGTTAAGAAAACAGAAATCAATTTGATAGGCTTAGTGAGGAGAGCTGGAGAAACGGAGGGGAAGAGTCATTAAAACCCCTCATCTCAGATACATCTTTTAGGAATATGATTAGTAAATCAGCATGCAGGGTTGTTGATTTTATATATAGATAGATAGATAAAATTTATATATATATATAAAGTATATATATAAAGCATATATATAGTACATACAAATTTATAAATAGATACAATTATCTATAATTTGGGTATTGTATAATAATTTCATAAAAAAGTACTTAAATATAATTTATTTATATATTCAAAAAAGAGATAATAATCTTTGGCCAACACAAAGGTCACCTTTGCTCTCAGTAATTTTATGCGAAAATATTCCTATTAAGAAAATTAAAAAAAATCGTTCATAATTAGGCTTAAATCTAGATATATCCAAGGCTGTGTATTCATTCACAGAAATGAACTAGAGCATGGCATGGCAGTAAACACACTGGCCTGAAATTCTAGATATTTAGAAATTTTAGACTTTCAGGATTTTTAGACTTTTAGACTTTTTTTTTTTTTTTGTCCAGTTCTTAAAATCCTTACTTTCCAAAGATTTAGGCACTGGAAGTAGAAAACATGTCTGTGCTCAAACTTGCCCTCCTGAAAGTCACCAGTGACAATTGCACAGAACTCTCACAGCACAGGGTTTATAGTTTTCAGGTTCCTTGGAGAGCGGGTCCCCTCCTGTGCCCAAGAGGAACATGCTGTGACCAGTTCTGTCCCCAAAATTGCTCAGAACGAGAGCTGGACCAACCCTAAGCCTGAGACCTTTAAACAACTCCATGAAACAGAAATTACAGATCGAAGGTCCCCCCTTCCCACTTGTTGCTCTGAACAAACCCAAACCATCAGATAACAGACAATACACATCAGGAGAAGCCTCCAAACCTTCTGCTGAAGCTGCTACATAAAAGAAGAGAAAAGCCAAGTTGTGACTTTCCATTCTGTTAAACCTCTGTGTTTGTTTTCTTCTCCAGGAAAGCCAAAGTCCAAAACTTCCCAAGGAGTCCACGTGTAATCCAAGGTACAACTAGAAAAAGTCATCCAGGTTCTGCCAGTCATCCAGGTAAACAAGAAGAAAATCCCTGCCAAAATATATGTGGTGGGAAGACCAGCTGCAGGATGAGATCTAGTCCTTGCAGACCAACCTCCCCATCCTATACCTGAGACAGAGACTTTTGGACCATGGAGCAAATCTACCAGTCAAAGTTGATTTCACAGGTCTGCAATTGCTTCAGCACTAATTCTAATGAAGCCTGTTATCAAAGATTGTGATAGCAGGGATGCAGCTTTGTCATTTCCAAGTGGATGCAATTGCAGTCTCACCAGCAGCAGCTGCTTTGCCCTGAGTCATGCAGGAAACACTATGGGAGAAGTTTGCAGTCTGTGTGTCCCTGAGGAAGAACCACTGTTTGCCCCTGTTCCTCCAGGAAAGTGCACCAGCAGCAGCTGTAAATGAGCCAAACTTCTCAATGCGTTACAGTGTCAACAGAGACAGATGGAGGAGCTGAGGAGGGACAGTGCTAGCAGAGCTGTGGGCCTGCACATCTGAGATTCCACACTGACCCTTTTCTTAGGCAAAGTGGTTTGGTGTGAGGAGCTTCAGAAAGACAATGAGAGCTTCTAGCACCGCTGAGCCACCTTGTGCATATCTGAATTAACCTGCCTGAGAGTGGCCAGGGCCCTTGGGACAGTGAGTGGACCTCGTGGGCAAAGCAGGCCTGAGTGAAGGTGGAGTTTACAGCAAAATTTAGGGGATCCAAGAAGTGAAGTGACCCTGGGGCCTCTCCCTATGGAGTTGGACAACGTAGTTAAAAAGGACTTTGTCTTTCTTCATTACTGGAGTCTCCACGCCAAGATCAACATCAATAGTCTGGCAGGAGTCCAGGGAAGAGCAACCTCATAGCTGCTGTCCAGGAATCACAGAATCCCCGAATCTTCCAAGTTGAAAGGGACCCACAAGGATCATCGAGTCCAACTCCTGGCCCTGCACAGGCCCATCCCCAAGAGTGCCCCCAGAGGGTTATCCAAACCCTCCTGGAGCTCTGGCTCTTGGTGCTGTGAGGATTTGTGTGTGGAGGATGGTCCAAGAGCTTGGGCCAACTGCAGAAAAATGTGAGAACACAAGGTGGCTCAGGAAAAGTGTTCAGCTAGAATTGAAGAAGAACAAGGAATTCTGCGTGGAATGGTCACAACATTACCTTCATGATCTGGATTGATTCAAGCAGACAGATTTGTCCTCTGAACTGACAGATCACCGAGCCTGCAGAGAGTGGGGGGGAGGCTGCAGAGTGGTTGTCACAGAGGAATAGAATCATGGAATTACGGAAAGGTTTGTGTTGGAAGGGAGACTAAAAATCATCCAGTCCCACCCCCTGCCACATGGAGGGACACCTTCCACTAGCCCAGGTTGCTCCAAGCCCCGTCCAACCTGGCCTTGGACACTTCCAGGGATGGGGCAGCCACAGCTTCTCTGGGCAACCTGTGCCAGGGCCTCCCCACCCTCATAGCAAAGAACTTTTTCCTAATATCTGATCTAAATCTGCCCTCCTTCAGCCTAAAGCCATTCCCCCTTGTCCATGCCCTTTGAAAAAGTCCCTCTCCAATTCCATTGGAGCCTCTTTAGGTTCTAAAAAGTGCCATAATATCTGCCCAGAGCCTTCTCTTCTCTGGGTGGAACTGTCAACAATGAACTGCTGAGGTGCTGGGTTTGGGACTGATGGATGGCCCAAGGCAGCTCCTCTATTGTATCATGCAACATAAAGATATCTGATGTACAGAGAACAATCTCCAGAGAGCCAAAACACAGCTAATCACGGACAACATGGGCATGTTAATGCTTGCCATGCACACACTGCAGAGTTATTGACCATCCAGACCTCTCTATTAATAGATTTCCTTTGTTCCCTGCTAATGGCATCTCCAAGCACCTGCTGTTACACAAATTGAAAGCACTGGAAGGCAACTTATCCATCAGAGGCTGTTTGGACATGAGCAGATGAACAGCAGCACTCACACCCAGTGACAGCCATCCCAACAAACCCCTCTTCAGCTGAGCTTAGTTACCAAACTGGGGAAAACATATTAGAGCTCCTCAATGCTAAAAAACATAAATTAATCCTCTTTGATTAACAATAAAGGATTTTCCCCTAATTCTTGGTAACTCCTAAATAATTTCCAACCGTTTTCGCCTTGATTTGAATTCATGGTGTATGAAAAAAAAAATCAATTGCAGCTTAAGTCTTATTAAAGTATTATTGTATCTGAAGATGTGATTAGACTGAAGTGCACAAGGCTGGGTTTAATGGCCTTGCTCTAGTAATGCCAGTGGTTAATTAGAATCCCATGGGATATCATGGTCCCTTCAGTCCCACCAGGAAATAGCTGCACAGCAGGCTCTGATAAACAGTCTGAAGATTAGTGATGTTCCTCACCCTTCAAACTGCCACCAGACTCTACTCATTCATGCAGTGTCCCAGAAATCTTGGTTTCTTCCAAAAGATGTGTTTCAGACTTCACAGGGTGACAGTTGTCACTTAAAAGTGCATGGTCAGAAATCAGAGTTCTCAGTGGGATGGTCTTTGTTCCTCGAGCAGAAGAGAACACTGGAAAAGGTTTTGTCAACAGGGAAAATGTTCTCTAGAAACCCCGAGCTCTTCATGAGGCAAACAGGTGTCAGGTGGGTACAAGCAGCAGAAGGCAGAGCCTGTGCAGCCACCGATCATCCTGCAGGTAGAGCAGGGGTGGGCAGAGCCCTGCAGGGTACTCTCCAGCTCATCTGCTCAGCGGTTTCGGGGTTCAAGAAGAGTTTGGACAATCCTCTCAGGCACACGGTGTGAGGATGTGCCAACTCGAGACATTGTGTGATTCTCTGAAAACAGAAATCTGTGCACAGGGCAGGGGCTTCCCCAGGATGGTCAGTAAGAAAGGCTGAACAGGAAGCTTAGTCCTTCCTTCTCCTGGGTAGACAAAGGCTGAGGACTCTCATGTTACAGATATTCTGTGATCTGAAACACTGGGTTGAAAATCAGGTTCCCTGCAGGGTTCTATCTGAGTTCAGACAGAGACTGGTCTCCAAAATCAGCATTTAAAGAGGAACCTGCCTCTGCTGCTCTGGTTTTGGTAGAATTACACATCGTGCAAAGGGATGAAGATGTGAATCAGTCCTATAATTTAGGACCAAAAGAAGGTTGTACGCAAATCCTTCTCCTGCTGCTCAACACTGGAGTCAAGTTCACCTCAACTTCCTGAGGGTTTCACATAAGAAATGTTAAGCTGGTTAAACTTTGATAAAATATACATCTAAATAACAACCACTCTGAAGTAAGAAGACTAACGCTGACGCATGGAACTGAAAGGAGATTGACATTTGGAAGACATAAAATCTTTTGGGAAGCCCTAAAATATCCCCTAAGTAGGTGAGCTCAGTGACCTGGATCTGTACTTTTAATACAGGAGTAGCCTATATTTGCTCCAAGTGTTTGCTGAGGAGGGGATGTTTTTTGGGTTTATTTTTAGCAGTTAAATGTGACCTTTGGAGGAGATCCTATAATAAGAACAACAATGTAACTAGCCTGGGGTGAGTCACACCACAGGGATTGATTCAAATATGATGAACACACATCACTCATCCCCTGGTCTTTTCTGGAAGGAACTGTCTCACATTCAATTTTCAGTTTGGGAATCAAGTCGATACTTTCAAACAGGAGGAATTTCTTGATGGTAAAAACATACTCCATGTCCTGCAGGGTAATAAATCATCGTTTCCGCCACTGGGAAACACATTCTTCAGGAATCCAAAATAGAAGAAAAGACCTGGGCAAGACCAGGGGTTCCTTCCTGCCCTGCCAAGTGTAGTTCCGATTGCATCTGCCACCACTTTGGAGTTTTTCAAATCAATCCCAAAATAAGCTCCCTTATTTCTCAGCTTTCCCCTTTCTAAAACAGTCCAGATAAATACGTATAGAAAGGTCTGAGCTTTCTCCCTCCTTTGGGGTGTTTCTCACCCTGAACAAACCCCCCTGTGTCAGCACAACCAGCTATGGGAGAAAGTGCAGCCTCAGTTGGAAAGACAAAGCTCTGATTCCTGTCTTACCACAGCAGTAATTCCCAGCCTTCCTTGAGAATAAATCTGAGTTACCACATGCATCAGCCTGGCCATCTAAATCCACGTGGGGTTATAGAAAATGAATATTTGACTATTCTTCAGGCAAGAGATGAAATTAGTCACAAGATATTAAGTAAAAGATACGTGCAATGATAAATGGGATGCTTTCCCAAAGGACACGGGGGAGGCTTTAATAAAGTTCTCACTGCCTTGTATTAAATTTTCAGCTCAGCTGGCAGAGGCCAGGAAGCTGCACAGATCCCTGGGCCGTGGAGCACCAGAGGCCTGGCCTGGTCCTACTGGAGCTCAGCCTGGATCTTCTCGCTGAGCCAGGCCACAAAACTCCTCTGTTGCACACAGGGCTCTGAGGAGCACCTTCACCGTCACTCACAGAGTATGGAATGGTTGGGGTTGGAAAGGACCTCAAAGCTCACCTCATTCAGTCCCTGCCATGGGCAGGGCCACCTTCCACCAGCCCAGGTTGCTCAGGGCCACATCCAACCTTCAGAGAGATCATTCATTTACACTCTCCGACCATTCCTTGCAACTGTCCTGGAAGACCCAGCTAACCACCTTTCCTCTTCCCAGAGAAGCAATCTGACCGTGGTTATCCCTTTTCTAAGATACCACTAAACATGTTGAAGTGCGATTAGATCCACCAGAACTAATTATTTCTTTTGGTGACATGTAGTGCTCTGCCAGCAGGGCTGATAAATTTGGGACAGGTCACACTGCACCACATCTCTGGGCAGCTATAGCGGTTCTGTTTTCAGTGCTATCCAGGGATCTTGCCATTCTCACCTGCTTTTCCCACTTCTTTCTAGATCCAAGAATATGCTCCTCTTTTCCTGTATTTTCTTCAATACCTGTTTGGTTGCTGCTGGAGGGAGGATGTGTTTTAGGTTAAAAGAACAAAAATAACAACTCCTTCAATGTGTTCCTTCAGTACAAGCTGGAAACACGTTTAAAACATCTCTCTGGTGACCTGTGACAGGACCTGAGGGAACAGCTGGAGCTGTGTCAGGGCAGGGTCAGGTTGGATCTCAGGAAAAGGTTCTTCCCCCAGAGGCTGGTTGGGCACTGACCAGGCTCCCCAGGGCAGTGGGCACAGCCCCAAGGCTGCCAGAGCTCCAGGAGGGTTTGGATGATCCTCTGGGGCACAGGGGGGGACTTTTGGGGATGGGCCTGTGCAGGGCCAGGAGTTGGACTGGATGGTCCTTGTGAGTCCCTTCCAACTCAGGATGTCCTGGGATTCTGTAATCCCATGCTCAGAGGTTTGGGTGCCACACAGAGAGTGAAAGTCAGGAAGCACTGCTCCAAGAGTTCCCTGGGATGTGAACAGAGTGGGGGTCTATGTGTCCATGAAGCTGAACTGCTTGTTGAGGCAGCAGAGTTTCACTGGGAGGTGTGAGGTGTCTGTGCCAGTCTCCTGTTCCTTCCTTCTGGCCGGTCACATTGATTAAATGGTTGGCCAAGGAGATAAAACCCTGGAGCCTTCCCACATCATCTTCCAGCTCCCCAGAGAAGCTGTGGCTGCCCCATCCCTGCGAGTGTCCAAGGCCAGGTTGGATGGGGCTTGGAGAAACCTGGGATAGTGGAAGGTGTCCCTGCCCATGGCAGGGGGTGGAATGAGATGAGCTTTAAGGTCCCTTCCAACCCAAACCATTGCACAGTTCTATGATTAACATGTCAGACACTTCCATGGGCAGCCCAGAGTGGGAACACTGGTGTCCTGTGAAGGATGAGACTTGTCTCTACAGGAGAATTCAGATTTTGGGTGTGACGAGCCTCACCCAAGTGACAGGAGACAAAGATTTGGTAAAGAAACATCACACAGGGTTGAGTCCTGTAGTGCCTCTGGCTCCATCTTCAGAAAGGGTCCAGAACACTTTCAGCCTTACACTGTTCCAGCATGACTCCAATTCATCTTCAAAATGGCCTTTAAATTGTTCATCAATTATCTGGAAAATTTTACCCTTCCAAGCTTTGACTTGGAAGAAAAATGCTGATCTTTTGATGTTTGTTACTAGAATACATTAGAAAAGTAAATCACTCTGTTAAAAGGATATTAAAGGGGAGAGTGGTTTCCCTCACATACTGAATGAACAGAAATTCTAAGTATCTTTAAATGTCAATAACATTATGCAATCACCTGTGTAGCTGACTTAAAAAATGAATTTATTTGTACATTGGATATAAATCCATCTGAAGATAATACAGCCAAGACATACTGACATTTTGGTTCACTTTGGGAATGACTGGCAAAACAGGACCTGAAAGGGGTGATAAGGTGTTTCTTCTTTCCCCTCCCCACCAGCCTTTTTTAGGTTTGCCCTCAGACTGCTTTTATCTTCAAAGTGTCCCAGAAATGCAATGTCAGAATACAGGCAAACAAATCCAGCCAGGAGCCTGACTCACTTATTTATGGCTGGAATGTGCAGGTTTCGTACTGATGTTGGCAAGTCCTAACTGGAACAGTCTTGCTGATTCCAATGGCACTCAGGGAATCACAAAATGAACTGTACAACTGGAACATTAACACCAGTGTGGGAGATCAGGGACATCATTCTGTCCTGGATCCCACATATCTGGGAGGCCCTTATGGTTTAATTGTGTCTATGGCTGAGTAGGAAATCATTTGCTCCAACACCTTTTCCTAAGGCAGACTGTGAGTTTGGGTGGACTGGGAGGCACATCTGCAGGGCTGGGCCAGCTCTGGCTCCTCAGCACAGCAGGGACAGGGAGCCCCTGGAAGACGACTCTCCTACAGAGATGCCGAAGGGATGGAGCATCTCTGGGAGCAGGAAAGGCCGAGGGAGCTGGGGCTGTTCAGCCTCCAGAGCAGACACTGAGAGGGGCCCTCCCCAGGGTGTGTCAGGGGCTGCAGGGAGGGGGCAGAGGATGGCCCAGGCTCTGCTCGGGGGGGCCCAGCAATGGCACAAGAGGAACGGGCAGGAACTGATGCCCAGGAAGTTCCACTTGGACATGCGGAAGAAATTCTTTTCTGGGCAGTGACCCAGCTCTGACCAGGCTGCACAGGGAGGGGCTGGAGTCTCCGCACTGGGGATATTCCAGACCCCTCTGGACACAATCCTGTGCCATGTGCTCTGGGATGACAGGAAGGTTGGACCAGATGACCCACTGTGGTCCCCTCCAACCTGAAACATCCTGGGATTCTGTGGTTCTGACCTGAAGATTCTACGATCTGAAGATATAACTTAATTTCAGGTCCTTCCTTAAGAGGCAAATTTTATCCTTTATACTTCCATGTCTTTATGTTTGGGAAAACACAGAATAACTCTGTGGCTTTGGTGAGGGAAAATCTGCCACATCAGAAACTGCCCCTCCCATTGTGGTTCTTATTCTTGGGTCCTTCTAAACCAGGCCTTCGTGAGGACAATGTGGGGTTCATCCCACTGTCTCTAGTCATTTAAAAGGGAGCTGTCTTAAGCCGGTTTTCTGTGTTCCTCTCACCATACAAGGAAGAAGAGGCATCTCCAGAAGACAGCATGGAAAGCCTTAGGATGTGATCTATCACCTTCTGGAGGTGTCCAGCTCCTGGTCACAGCAGGAGTGAGGAGATGGCTCCAGTCTTGGATCCTGCCTGTTGCAAAGACAGCTTAAGCCTTGAGTTTAAGCCAGTATTTCTTTTCCTATGAAAGAGGAATTAGAATAATCTCATTTCTTAGCTCACTTCTGAATGAAATTATGTGGCCTCTGGGCAGGTGACATGGAGTCAGTGCAGATTTATTATTCCATATGGTGGAAGGGCCATAAAGGAGTGGTGACAGCTGCTAAAGATCTAAATGCAGGAGATCACTGTGTTTCTGGGACTCATAAAACAAATCTCTGTGTGGAAATTAGGAGACAAGTTATGTCTCTCTGCTGAATCTTCAGGAGGAACAGATTTTGTGCACTGATTGCACTTTGATTTTGCTTGATTTCAAGAGTTTCAGGTAAATGGGATCTATTTATTTAAGTACGTTATAAATTTTTGGGAACGAGCTCAGTTTAAAGGGGGATCTAAATTTAGCTGCAGTTGTAAGTACCTCTAAAAATGCCCCAACAGAAACAATTTTCTTCTATATTTCCCAAACTCAGAGTTAAAAGCCTCAGAAGCTCTTCGGATGGACAATTTCCCCTGGAGTTAACATCACATAACTGTGCTGAGAGCTATCACAATTACTTATTAGCCTGAAAGTGGGAAACAATTCTGGCAGTAAACAGCAAATCTTCCACAATAATCTGCTGACTATTATTCTGCTGCTGTGGTTGGGAAAGTCCCCTTGAAAACTAACACTGAATTCCAAACCCTCTGGCAAATGTGACTTTCAGCTGGTTGGACTCAGCCTCTGGAGCTGCTGATAGGAAGGAAACTTAATTAATGGGGAGTTAAAAGGGAATGATAACAGCTCGAGTGGGATTAGTGGTGTGAGCTTTCACCCTCAGTTCTCCGTGGTCATCCCAGAAAATAATCCATTATTGGAGCAAAAGACATGATACAGAGGATCCAAATATTTCTCTGGATTGATAAGATTTGGAGGCTGATGTAAAGGAATATCTGCCAAAGTTGCTGTGGGAATGACTGTCCAGTTGAGCATCCCAAGAGCTCTGAGTCTTCAGGACTTCCTCAGCTTCCAAAGGCAAGGTGTTTCCCCCCACAGAGGTGACTGAGAATCTTCTAATTAAAAAGAGGAGAAATAAAAATGTTATGGAGTCGTAAACCTTGCAGCTACAGATCTGAGAGCTGGGACACAAGGGAGAGGGACACCAGGGACAGCTTAAACTCGTCAGTGTCCTGTGTGCTCAGAAGCAGAGTTCGGAACACGAGGCACCATCCTGGCAGTGATAGTCCTGCCGCTCCTAAGCTCATTTTAACTTCCCCCACCTACGATGGACAGACTGGTCACTTTATTAGATACTTCCATGACTTTATTAACCAGTTCTGCCCTTACAGAGGACCTTAAAAACTCACTAGCCCTTCAAACCCAAAGGCCTGCTGAGTCCAGAACAAGGCCTTGCTTTGCCCACGTGGGTCACAGGAGGGAAATTACCTGAAATGTCACACTCAGAGCTTTTCTGAAAGCCCCAGTGCCTGTGCTCACCAGGAGAAGGAAGGACAGGGGGTCAGAATTAAGCCTATTTCACTGTTTCTTGCCCAAGTTTTGTTGGGAGAAGCCAGGAGGGAAGGAGGGAGGAGAGGGATGGTGAACTGGCTGCTTTTAAAGGCCTTCACATGTCTTTGGAGTACACAAAGGAACGCTTAAGATTATTCTGGATAAATCTAAATAAATCAATAACAAGCAGCACATAATGACCCCAGGCTGTGTGAGGAGGTGGATTAACAGGAGCTGGTGGAAATAGCTTCCATCTTTGCTCTTTCCTGACAGCAGGAGCCAGGTCCTGCCTGTACCTCCAGGGGAGGGGATGAAAAGAGGATTTCCTGTTAAAAAACCTTCCATCAGGGAAGGAAAGGTCGTTCTATCCCATTTTCCTGGGCAGGCTGTGGTCTCTTCTATAGGATTTGAGGGATCAAAATGCCCTCTGTCCTGGCCTTGTCCTGCTGGGAAGTTGAGCATTTGGGTTTGCAGATAACATCATGAGATGCCTCCAAACCTGAGCACTCACTGCTGGGGTTTATTGGAAACACCCACCCAACTGCACCCACTGACACTGGAACATCCTTCCCTGCCTACTTGTCCTGAATTTTGAAAGAGCCAAGCTCAGGGGGCTCTTCAGGCTCCTTCCAGAGACTGCAAGATGCTGCGTCCCCTAGAGAGCCTTTTGGGACCCCGTGTTGTGACATCTCAACCACAGCTCCTGTCACCTGCACAAATGCTCTTCCAACTTATCCTGAATGCAGCTGGTTTTTATTCTTTTGAACTCCACTGCCAGGAGATCCCTTCCAAAAGCTCAGGAGGGGTCTGCTGGGTAAGCAAAGTCCCCCGTTTCTTGGTCCCCACTGTCATGGTTTAATCCCAGTAGTAACTCTGCCCCACACAGCCACCCACTCACTGCACCCAAGGCGTGGGGAAAGGAATTGGAAGGGTAAAAGTGAGAAAACTGGGGGATAAAGACAGTTGAATAAAATAAATAAAATAAAAAAAGTAAATTATAATGAAAAGGAAAATAATGAAGAGAGAGAAATAAAACCCAAAAGAAGACATCTGCTCACCAGAACCCAACAGATGCCCAGCAGTCCTTGAGCAGCACCCTCAAATCAACCTCCTCCATAGTTTTATTGTTGAACAGGCCCTGACAATATCAAGCATTGGAACAGGGACTCACCACACCTGGAAGTGTGCAAAAAGCATGTGGATGTGGCACTTGAGGACATGGTTTTGTGGCAGTGCTGGATGATGGTCGGACCTGATGATTTTAAAGGTGTTTTCCATCGTTAAGGATTCTGTTATTCCACATGGTCTGGGACATCCCTGGGGGCAGTTGGGCTCCCCTGCCCCACCTGTGCCCCCCCAGCTCCCTGTGCCCCCAGCCTGGGCCTGGCAGGGCCGCGTGAGGAGCAGAGCAGCCCTTGGCTGTGTCACAGGGACTGAGCCAGCCCAGTGTGCCCAGCACTGCCCCAGCACAGCCCCCAGCACAGCCCAGACCCACAGTGGGGGAACATCAGCTCTGCCCCAGGGCAGCCCACACACTCACCTCCCCCAGAAACACTCAGACACTGTGCCAAGGACCTCCCCCCATGTGCCATTTTGGAGCAAAGGTTTCAGATCTGGGCTCCGAGACACAGCCCAGAGGATCCACCTGGGCCTTCTTTCAGTGCAGCATCAGTACAGGAAATTGTGGGGACAAGGAGAAATTAATTAGCTGAAACAGGGTTGTTTCATATCCTTCTTTCAAATTCTGTGTATTGAGTTCCTGCCTCTCACCCAGGGTGAGCCACCTCTGCCTGATGTTTGTGGGAGCATCTCTTTCTTCCAGACATAACCCAGCAGCCCCTCCTGTCCAGCAATGGTTGGGATGGATTTTCTTTTCAAGTTAGTCCAAGTCTCATGAAATGCAATGGGAAAAAATTGAAACTACCACAGAATTATATATCCAATTGCTAGAAATCAAATCCTTGACCAATAGGACACTGTAGTGTCTGATTGACTACAGACCCAGCTGGTATAGCAGGGCATAAACCTACAGCACTATAGAATAATAATAATAATAATAATAATATTGTTATTATTATTATTATCATTATTATTACTACAATAATGTTGTGCATTATTCTGTCTGTTATCACATGGACTAATGAGGATTTGCAGTTACACAAATGGAACATGTTCTCTACTAAATATATTACTCCTAGATTCTCTAGTAAATCCATGGTTTTTTGCATGCAAGAACCTAAAGTTAATGTTAGAAAAAGTGCATTATCATCCCCAGCAGCTCCCAAACCCCTGCAATGCAGCTTTTATTATTTCTGTAAAAGAGAAAAAGGAAATCAATAGAGATGCCTCGGGCGTAATCCTCAGCAAGATTAGCGCTTTGTCACCCTCTGCTATAATCTCCTGGAAAGCAAAAAGGAGAACGGTGAGGGGGAGGAAGAAAGGGAAAGAAGTCACAGGGAAGCCAAAAAGTGGGAATTTGCTGGGGGTGTTCACTGTGCTTCTAAAACAGAATATTTCAAAGGTGGCTCTGGTCTTCTCACCTCAACGCTGAGAAAGGCTGGAGATGTTTTGCCCAGCTGTTGAAATCTTACAATTGAATTAGAAGAGAAACCTTCCAAATCTGCCTGGACTAAAGTTCCCTGATTTAAGAGGTGGTTCTAGGAGCTAAATCCAGAACTCAGCCCAGGCCCAGCAATGCTGAGTGTCATAGATTCTGAGTTTTGGGAGTCTTGGCCCCTGGACCAACAACCTGGAGCTGTGTCAGGGCAGGGTCAGGTTGGATCTCAGGAAAAGGTTCTTCCCCCAGAGGCTGGTTGGGCACTGACCAGGCTCCCCAGGGCAGTGGGCACAGCCCCAAGGCTGCCAGAGCTCCAGGAGGGTTTGGATGATCCTCTGGGGCACAGGGTGGGACTCCTGGGGATGGGCCTGTGCAGGGCCAGGAGTTGGACTCAATGATCCTTGTGGGTCCCTTCCAACTCAGCACATTCTGGGATTCTGGGATTCTGTTGAGCCCTGGCAGCAGGGTAGGAGCCAGTGGAGAGCCAGTGGGGAGCTCCAAGAAATACAGGGAGGACATTTCTGGTGACATCTCAGAAGTGCCCCAGGAAAATTCAAGAGCAATGTTGCAAGTTCTGAATAACGGATTGAGGGACAGTAATGAACAAAGGTGTGTGTGCAGGGGAGAACATGCTCTGCCACATCAGGTCTGTTATTTCCTGTCCCTCTGCAATCACACATTAGTTAAATTCACAGATGAGCTACATGGAGGGGCAACCCAAATTGGAGAAATAATAGAAAAGGATCAAGAGACACCAGAAACATGGGCAGAAATTGAGCAAAGAAGGTTGGAACCACAACAAACAATCCATAATGTGTTGAGCTGGAAGAGACCCACAAGGATCTTCTAGTCCAGCTCCTAGCCCTGCACAGGATTACCCCCTAGCGTCAAGTGTCAGCTCAGGCTAAAATTCAAGTGTACTGTGAAATCATGGCAGGGCAGAGGGGTGGGAGCAAAGCACCACGGACAGAGCTGGAATCACTAACTGAGGGACAGAGCACGTGGAGGACAGACCATGGCACCATTTGCACCTTGTACAGCACATCATTTCCAGCTTCTCATATCTAGGTGCCCAAAAAGCCAAGCTTTTCTGCTAGGGAAATTCCCTTCTCCAAACTGTGGTTCCTAGAAAGCAGAGGAAAAGCAAGACCAGAGCATCAAGCTGGAGTTTAAACAAACAATTCAGCAGCTGCTTTCTCCTGAGCCAGCTGAGATCCTGCAGAAGTGCTGTGCCATTTAGCCCTGTCTGCCTGATGAAACCATCCTTGGCTGGCACTCAGCTCCACCTGACAGCAGAGAGCCAGGACTTCTAATGCAATTCCTGATTTCAATGCATAATTTATAGGAGAAAAAATGGAAATGAATCTCCAATTTTTCCTTGCAGTCCCTCTCCCATGAGCTTTCCTTCACTTACTTGCTCTGGAAGTGGCCTCACAATAAACCCAGGAAATCTGTGCTGTGAATAAACTGTGTATTGCAAGGAACTTTCAGATCTCTGGAGCTGCTTTTCCTGCAGTTCCCATTTCACTTGACAAAGGAAAACCGGGCAGAGAAAACTGAGGATACTCAAGAAGAATTTGCATTCTTGAGACCTTCACAGTCACACTCAGTACATAACATGTACTTTCAGGTAATCATTAATCCAAGCCTAAAACTTCCTTCCACCGGTAGAATTAAGTTACTCCAGAGCTTACAGCTGACTAATAGCATTTAATAAGCATGACTTTTATTGTTATATAGAACTCATTTGTTCCATATAATAATGGTGTAATGGAAAAATTGGTTGTGCTTCAAATGCCTCTGTGCTAAAGATGGAGCTCAAGGCTTAACACGCTCTAAGATTTGCTGATGCAACAGAAAATAGGCTCCATTTGAGATCTGAATTGCTAAAGAGGAGCTTCTTTCTCTTCAATGACTGTACAGAAGAATAAGCTCCTGACTATTAGACAGTCTAATATAGGAGTAAAATCTCTTGTAATTTTTGCTCCAGATCTGTGGAATTCCCCAGACCAAGAAACCTTATTTATTAAGCTCCTGACACTGGGATTCTGGCCTCCTTACATAAAACTAGCAGTAAAGTCTTCCAAAATCTCATTAAAAGATTAGCCTCCTATCACAGGCAGCTGGGACATTGCAGAGAAGTGTGCTGAGTTCCCAGTAGGAGAAGGTGGAGTGAAACCTGGGCAAAACTCTGCTCTCAGCACATTCCTTCAATAAATCCCGCACAGCCAGGAAGGATGAGGCTCAGAAGGCATAAACATCACCAAATATTAGCCATCTAAACCCCAAGAGTTGATGTTCTCCCTCCAGTCTCCTCCAAGTGCCAATTCTGATTTAGATAAATGGCCCATTTTTATCTCCTGACTGAAGAAGGTACCTTGGAACATTTGGGAACTTGGGCACATCAAGCAGATTCCTAAAGTTCAGTGGTGATCAGCCAGATCCTGGTCCCTGTCCATCCCTGCACAGTTGTAGCTACCTCAGGGGCATTTTGTTTTAGTTCCTGGCTGGAAAGCCTCCAGGAATGGAGGAACTCTGGATCTTATTGGTCATGGAAGGTTTATTTAGACCTTATTTAAGTCCTTTCAGTACCTAAAGGGGCTAGAAGGGGCTTTTCACAAGGGCAGAGATGGATAGGAAAAGGGGGAAAGGCCTTAAGCTGAAGGGGACAGGGTTACATGGAATATTGGGAAGAAATCCTTCCCTGTGAGGGTGGGGAGGCCCTGGCACAGGTTGCCAGAGAAGCTGTGGCTGCCTCAACCCTGGAAGTGTCCAAGGCCAGGTTGGAGCAACCTGGTCTAGCAGAAGCTGGAATTGGATGAGCTTTAAGGTCCCTTCCAACCCAAACCATTCTGGGATTTTATGTTGCTTCCCTGAGCTGTTTTGTTCCATGTGCCTGGGCTCAGCTATTAAAGAAACTATTTATTAGATCTGTCATCTCAGCTCACCTGATACGTGTGTGCTGCCTTTATGTTCAGTATATTCAGTGCTGTCTGAATCCCTGATTTCTTTGTGGAATGAAAGCAAATTTTCTCAAACCAAGAAATTATTCAGCTCTCATATTCCCAGCTTCATGGCTGACTGGTTTCAACGCAGAGGCAGAGCTGTGCTATCTCATCGTGGCTGTTTGCACACAGCTCCTGCTGCACCACTTCAGAACTGCACTGGAACCAGTGGGTTTGGAACTGAACTGTGGTACCTCGAGTTCAGCAATGAATTTTTATGCCTGTTCAAACACTGGATGTGTTTGAAACGTGTGTAGTTTCCTGTGCCAACACTCAAACCCAAATTCTTAAAAGGCAGGTGACAAGAAAACCTAGAAAACTAAGGAAAAATGAGTGCAGCCAAAGAATTTTAATTTAACAGTTGAAATAAATACCTGCAGGCACTTTCTTGTTGGCTGTCATTGCTCCCTGATCCAAGTGCCAGCATGGCTTTCATCTGCTTGGTCTGAAAAGGACTGGAATTTCTCTTGGGACATATGGTCACATTTCCAAGCATACAAAGTTTTCCACGAAGTTAAAGTTGGCTTGGGAAGCTTTTGAAGCTTATGCAAGACAATAAATCTGTTATATTTTCCTAATTCTTAGCTACTGCACTACCTAAACTTTATTAACCACATAATGCCAGCAGCATCCATATTATTTCTTCTTTTTGGTAGGATGAACCACTGTTTTGTTTAAGAAATCTCAAACTCTTCAGATAATCCCCAAAGCTTTCACATATAACAAGATTCATACAGAAATGAGCTTTATTCAGTGCATCATGTCTTTTTTATCAGATCATGACAAAGTTGCTCTGAGTCCCCTCAGTGACCACTGGGACACAGCAGAGAGGGTGAGTAATCCAAGGATTTTATCAAGAAGGGACATGAAAAGGGACTTTTATGTGCCAGGTAGCTTGTTCCTGTGGAGGGGACACCAAAAAACTTAAGATAAATCTTATAAGATAAGCTTATCTCAAGATAAGCTTGAGGGGATACCCTCAAACTGCTTCTCCTTTGTGAACCAGTGCCAAGTTACCCAAATTTAACTTGTTCTTGTTCTTGCTCCTGGTAATTCTCTACCATACCAAAAAAAGGACAACGCAAGGAAACCATCAAGTAAATGTCAGTCTCAGAAGGCTTAGCTAAAATACTTCCAAATTCTTATTCTGCACTCCTGATGGAACAAGACTGGGAAGCTTCTTAAAATCCTTGGTGGGGAGGTAATTGGGTAATTGCTGCCTGATGTGGGACCAATTCCGGCAAAAATTGCCTTGTTTCTCCACTCCATTGAAGTTGGTATTGGCCACTTCAAGTCAAGAAATACTGGTTTTTATCCTGAACTTCATAACTTGCCTGTGAATTAAACCTCATCCTACTTATACAACTCAGACAAAAGCAGTTCCTAGCATAGAAACTTCAGCCATTCTGGCCCACGTCCTTAATTTTACCTGCATTCACATTTGGCTTGGACCTTGAAAGGTTGAAGAAAACAGTTGTTCATGTGGCTGAACATCTGGCTCAGGGCCTTTGTGTTGGATGAACATCCTCAGCCCATTCAGAGCTGTGCAATGACACCTGTGGGATCCTCATCACATCTCCAGGACCATCAGGACCAAGGGCACAGCTTCGCCCTCCTGGAGGTGGCTGTAGCTCCAGAACTCATGATTCATATCTGAACATTTCCATTCCTTCTGGTTAAAGCATGCGCAGACAAACTTTGTGTCTCCAACTCTTCCCCCAGGGGATGGGGCTCCTCTTACTTTTGCTCTGCCACACCACTGTCCTTTCATATTAATGAGATATAGGCAGAGAAAACTACCCTCATTCCTACACCCTCAGTAGGGCTGATCCTACCCAAAGATTCTTGGGGTTCTGCAGCCTGGCTGATGGAAAATATCTGGGGAGATAAAGGACCTGCCAGTCTCTGGGAAATGACAGCTATGAGGTCACTCTCTGGGCTAGAGAAGTGAAGATGAGAGAGCAAAAATACAGCAGTCTGTGAAACTAGGGAGGGGAGGAGAGAATTTGAATTATTTTCTTGGGCTTCTTCTTATTCTTTGCAGTCTGAACAACTTCACCCTCCATTTTTTCCCTCTGTGTAAAACTCTCCACTCTCCATCAGTCAAGTGATTTCATATCCCCAGATCACAGACCTACAGAACCACAGACTGGTTTGGATTGGGAGGGACCTTAAACCTCATCCAGTCCCTCCCCCTGCCATGGGCAGGGACACCTTCCACCGTCCCAGGTTGCTCCAAGCCCCGTCCAACCTGGCCTGCTAAACAGGTGGGACATTTAAATATGAACAATTTTCCACTGCAAAAAGTTAATTTTATTGAAATCTTCATCATCATCATCATCCTCATCATAAAAGATTGACTAAGACTACATATTCTTAATGTGTATTTTTAGAGGTATTTTGGTGTATCGCATTTGTGGGAAAAGGAAAAAGCTTTGTGCAGCTCCATGATCCACATTAAACAACCTGGACTTAAGGAAGGGGGAACCTAATGCTGATGAGGAGGGGGAAATGACCCCCAAAGCATGGAAAGGGAAGGCTGGATGCCGGAGTCACTGGCACCAGCTCAAGTGAGAACCAGTTATCAAAGAGAAAGACACAACTTAAGGAAATTGCAGACCACTGAATTTAACTTTTGGGCCTTGCTAATTGGTGAGAGAAATAAGATCAAGCCTATCATTAACAACTGGAGCAAATCACTTGATGAACAATTCTGTAGGTGGAAATTCTGTCCAATTTTGATCAGTGTTGATCAAACCCAGGTTCTTGAGAAAGAGAACAATCCAATGGTGTCTGTGTGGGTTTGGGAGGGAGGCACACGCTGCTCCATTGGTTAAAATGATGGTAGAGAAATGAAAAAACAGCTTTAATAGATGTGTCAGTGAGCACAGCATTGCAAACACTCCCTCCATGGCACTGAGAACTGGTTTGTGCCACCCCCTGCAGCCACCAGTGAAACGAGGCACAGCAAAGGTTCCTGCACAGCTGCTGGAAATGGGAGCTGGAGTCCCCTGGGAATTCTGAAATTGCTCCATTCCCTCGGCCTGGACCACATCCTTCAGAATCCCAGAATTCCAAAATCTCTGAGGTTGGAAAAGCCCTCCCAGGTCGTGGATCCCCCCTGTGCCCGATGCCCACCTGTACCCAGCCCAGAGCACTGAGTGCCACGGCCAGGCCTTCCTTGGACACCTCCAGGGTTGGGGACTCCAAACCTCCCTGGGCAGCCCCTGCCAAGGCCTGACCACCCTTTGTAGCAAGGAATTCCTCCTGATGTCTAACCTGACCCTCCCCTGGCACACCCTCCCCTCTCCTCCTGTCCCTTGTTCCCCGAGAGCAGAACCTGACCCCCCCTGCAGCTTCCCCCTCCTGTCAGGGAGTTGCACAGAGCAAGAAGGTCCCCCCTGAGCCTCCTTTTTCCAGGCTAAAGAATTTCCCTGGATTTCCTGTTGGTTCATTGCCTCTTGGTTGCATTAATTGCCCAGGAAGGCACTATCCCTCAGTCTGGTGTTTCCTGATGCTCCCTGAGGGAGACTCACAGATCCTGGGAGCTGCAAGAGGTTTTCCTCCTTCTTTTTCTCCCAAATTATTGTCACCTTCATGTTTGGACAGACCATCTGGTAGTGCTCTGCCCAGTCCTGATGTAACCTGCCTCTGCAGCCATGAAGAAATGAGGAAGAGCAGGACTCTCGCAGCAACCTACTACCTGCTTGACATTCAAATTACAGGAAAAGCATCCTGAAAATCACAGTGTTTGCTTAAAAACTACGACTTATCAAATTGCCTGAGAGTGTCGGTGTGAACATTGGCAGAGTCTGGTGGGGTGAATGGCCACCTGCAACACCTCTGACTCCATGAAGTATTCCCTGAGCAGGGGAAGCTCTGAATCTCGGGTTGAGCACCCAAACTTTGACAAAAGCCTGCTGAGATCACAGGACAGAGACCCTGCACAATGTTGAGGTCTGCACAACATAAAGATTTTGGAACATGTTGCACCTCACCAAACCCTAGAGATGGTTCTCCAGATGATAATTAATTAGACTTGGTATAGCCTTAACATCTGAAACATGTTCAATCAAGGGCATGAAGAGGAATTTTATTTGCACACTGATTTAACTTGCTGCAGTTGTCCCTCTGCAGTATACATTCAGAGCACAAGTGAGATTTCTCTCTGCTTTAGGTGTTATTACCTGAAACATGTTTGAGTCTTTCAGTCTGTCCCTCTCTTGTCAGTCTCTTTCCCCAGAGAAGCTGTGGCTGCCCCATCCCTGGAAGTGTCCAAGGCCAGGTTGGACAGGGCTTGGAGCAACCTGGGCTAGTGGAAGGTGTCCCTGCCCATGGCAGGGGGTGGGATGAGATGAGCTTTAAGGTCCCTCCCGACCCAAACCATTCTATGATTCTACGATTCCATAATTCCAACATCAACAGTACCAGAATGTGTTGTCCCCAAGGCTGAGCTGTGACATCACACCTGACACTCCCGTCCCAAGCTCTGCACCAGAAACCAGCACTGCAGGGTCTGTATTCATACGTGATGCTTTTGGAGGCAATTCCAATCTCTCCTAGCTGGTGTTTTTCAGTGCTTTTGGGGTGGAAGGAAATGAGCTTTAAGGTCCCTTGTAACCCAAACAATTCTGTGGCTCTATGAAGTCAGACTGAACTCCTTGGCTCTCCCTGTTTCTTTGTGTCCTGCTGGTGGAATCAAAGTGAGATTTCCCTTCACTGATTCTGATTTCAGGCAAAGTTCTCGTGGGGTCAATGAATTTGTGAAGCTCTTTCTGGCAAGACTGATCAAGACTCAAACAGGGTTCAGCCTGCCAATGGCCACTTTGGAACTGCCAGAGGTGTTTTGTTTTCCTGTTTTCTCTCCTTTTCTTCTTCCCTTTTTTTTTTTTTTTTTAAGTTTGGCAGGTTTTAACTGCTTTTTGTCTTTCTACCAGATGAGAAAAAAAGCAATCCCCACTTCCCAGATACTTTCACCCCATTCAGGCAGTTCTGCTGAAGGGTCTAACTGTAACTGAAGTAAAATTTTCTTTAGGAAGATCTGAGTTCAAAATATCATCCCTGTGGAAAGGAAAAGAGAGTGTGTTTGCATTTCTGCAGATCCACACAAGCCTTCTGCAGGAATTGTGGTGGAGTGTAAGAGGATCTCGCAGCAGGTGATGGACAGACACAACTCTGTTCTCATTTCCCTGGTGTGGGCAAGTCATGGAATCACAGAACCCCAAACTGGTTTGGGTTGGAAGGGACCTTAAAGCCTACTTAGTTCCACCCCCTGCCATGGGCAGGGACACCTTCCACCAGACCAGGTTGTTCCTAGCTTTGTCCAACCTGGCCTTGGACACTTCCAGGGATGGGGCAGCCACAGCTTCTCTGGGCAACCTGTGCCAGAGCCTCCCCACCCTCACAGGGAGGAATTCCTTCCACATATCTCACCTAAATTTCCCCTCTGTCAATTTGAACCCATCCTCCTCTGTCCTGTCACTCCACTTCCTGATGAACAGCCCCCCTCCATCTTCCCTGTAGCCCTTTCAGATCCTGGAAGGTGCTCTGAGGTCTCCACACAACCTTCTCTTCTCCAGGCTGAACAGCCCCCACTCAGCCTGTCCACTGAGTTTTCCATCAACAGAGTCATGTGTTGCCCTATCACTGAGCCTTTGTACACAGAAAATGAGCAGTGAGATCATGGAAGGTGAATTAAATGGCAGCCTTGATCCATCAAGGATGGACACACCACCCTCTGTCTCTGCAGGCTCTGACAAGGGAGCACCTTGCAGAGGTGCAAAGCTCCTTCTGGCCAGAGATGGGTGTAGGGCCCCTGCGCTGGAGGCAGAGGGAAGGAAAGGGAAGGAAAGGGCTGGGGCTGGCCCAGAGCATGGGAGGAAATGTCTCCCAGATGGTGCAGGATCCCAGCAGGGAAGGGAGCCTTCCCAGGAATAGCTTTTCCTCCAAAAACATCGATGTCTTCAAACTAAGGAATGTACCAGTGTCAATACATTCTAAATTGGGAAATGTGGCTTGGCAGAGGGAAGCAGAACTGCAACTGGAATGTTCCTTGAGCCTTGAGGTGAGGGAGTTCACCTGCTGTGCAGACATGGAGGTGAGTCCTGCAGGCTGAAGCACAGCTGCTCCATCCCAGCAGGAAAGCTGCTGCTCAGGCTGCCTGGCTGGAAGCCTTTAAGATATTTTAAGATGTTTTTGCTCTCCAGCTGCTTGTTGGAGCGTGGCCACCCCTCCCAGATACCAGAGGAGCCCTAGCTGGTACCAACCACCCCTCCACCACATCCTCCGTCCTCAAACTCTTGGTTTTGTCCTCCCCCAGGAGCATTTCTGGGCCAGTTCAGGGAGGAACAGTCTGGTCTGACTGGCTCTCGTGGAAATGAGCAGAGAAAGCCTGGTTCTGCAGGGAATAAGGGCTAAACTTCCTTTACACATCTGATTAGACAAACTGCTTGCAGAGGGAGCAGTTTATTACAGAAATCCTCTCTCCATGGTTTCAGCTTGTACCTGCACATCAGTGTCTGCATGTTCAGGGTAATTCTTTTTGATCATTTTATGGACAGATTTAATATAAAGCAGCCTCATTTCTTAAGCACAACAGTGATTTTTGCAAAATTTGTTGTTTGGGGAATTTTTTTCATTATTACGGATAAGTAAATCACTTGGTTTTGCCTGGAGCAGTTTCAGCTTCCAAGAGGTGTTTAAAATATTAGTATGAAGTGATAGGTCAGGTAAATCATTGGTGCTACTTCTGGGATTAATTATCCCAGGTTTTTTTGTTTGCAATCTCCTGCTCAGCTCCATGACTTCTCTATTATCTGCTGGAAATACCAAAGAGAGCTCTGGACTTAATTATTTGTTTTCAAGTCTTACAGAAATGACGCTGTTGTCATCTGCTGTGGTCAGAAGTGGCTGCAGAACACAATTAGACCATCCTGGTGAATTCACACCCTTTCCAAAGCCCCCTGTTTTCCATTGGTCTAGGGCACTTGACCCAGCATGGGCTTAGTTTTATCCTACTGGAAGCACTAAGCTTTGCCTAAGACAAGAACCTTTGATGTTCCTTTGTCCCACAAAACAGCAACATAAATATTCAGTCACAGAATTGCTGAGGCACGTCTGGAGACCTTCCAGTTCCAACCCCTTTCTCAGAGCAGGATCAGCTGGAGCAGCTTGTCCAGAACTGTGGGCAGCTGGGTTTTCAATATTTGCAATAACCTGTCTGACCCACTGCAGTGTTTGGACACACTCACAGTAAAGGAAGTTCTTTCTACTTTTTTAAATGGAATTCCCTGTATTTCAGTTTGTGCCCATTTCCTTTGTCCTGTCACTGGGTAACAGAGAGAATTCCAGAATCCCAGAATGTGCTGAGCTGGAAGGGACTCACAAGGATCATCCAGTCCAACTCCTGGCCCTGCACAGGCCCATCCCCAAGAGTCCCACCCTGTGCCCCAGAGGATCATCCAAACCCTCCTGGAGCTCTGGCAGCCTTGGGGCTGTGCCCACTGCCCTGGGGAGCCTGGTCAGTGCCCAACCCCCTTCCAGGGGAAGGCTCTGGCTGTGTCTCTACCCCCTCCCATCAGGCAGGTGCACATTGATAAGATTTCCCTGAGGCTTCTCCAGGCTGAACACTCCCAGATTTGTCCTCCCTCCCTGTACCATGGATACTCCAGTCCCTCAATCATCTTCGTTGCCTTGCTCTGGATTCACTCCAGTGTATCCCTGTCTGAGAGTCCAACCCTGGACCCATCACTAGAGGTGTTTATCCCCTGTGCTGAGCAGAGGGGGAGGATCCCCTCCCTCCACCCAGTGTCAGTGCTCTGTCCAGTGCCCTCCAGGATGCCTTTGGCTTCCTTTGCTGCCAGGGCACAATGTTGGCTCACCTTCAGCTTGTTGCCCACAGGGACTCACACCTCTTTCTGCAAATCCATCTTCTAAGCCTCCAGCCTGAGCAGAGGCTCTTGTCTGGGTGGCAGGAGGAGGCAGAGCTCACCTCGAGAGGCTGTGGGTGCTGTTACATGTGTGATCACTGACCCCTCCAGCCTGGGCTGCTTTCAGCTCTGCCTTGAACCAGGGCCTGAAAGTATTGCTTTTATCTGCTACAACAAACAGTTTTGGAGATTTGGGATGACAGTCAATATGTCAAGCAACAGCTCAGCCCCAAGGGCTCTATGCCACAGGGTCACCTTCTCTCAGGAATATGCAGTGTGTTAATGCACAGGTCAGGCTCAGCAGAGGCTCAGCAGCACTCTGCAAGAACACCTGGGATCTCAGTAAGCAGGAATCCAGCCCAGCCTCAGCACTGCACCCCCATTTGTGTCAGAAGTGAGAGCAGTCCTTGCCAGCCTGTTTGGAGGCTGAGGATGAGGACCTCGAGATGGGTCCACTGGGGAAAATCGTTCAGCATTCTGAATTTACACTTCCCTGCATTTGCAATGCCAGGTTTGTTTTACTCCAACTTAGTATTCCAGAAATATTACTATTTATGCAACCAAATTTCTTTGATCTCAGCCATCCCACAAAAGCTTTCAGGATGCTTTGCTTTTGCAGTCTGTGAGTGGGAGTTGCAGCAGACCTCCCCAGGGGCTGGACGTGCATCTCTTATCAGGGTGTGACTGCAGGTCCCTGCCTGCTGGCCCTTCACCTGCCCCTCTGAAGGAAAACACCGACACAGGGCTTTCTGTCCCTGGAAACGTGTGTTCCTGGAGGCACCACAACCTGGTTAAACAGCTCCAACATCCAAGTGTTGCTCACCACAGGAATTGCAATTTTTCAAGGAGTAGCCGTGTGTGTTTAATGAAACCCCCTGAAGAGATTTGGGGTCATTGAACAGAATGAGTGAGTTCAAACTTGAGAATAAAAGGATTAATTCACCGAGGAGGAAGTCAGAACCTCTCACTGGGAGAGAGGGACCTGCATTACCCCCAGAATGCTAATTACACTGGTATAACGAGCTTGTCAAAGCACTGGGGGGAGACAGATTTTCAAAGCCAAGAGTGGGCTGAGGTCAAACATCCTGAGCCAGGTACTTTGCCCAGGAGTTATAATGAAAATACGGTTATTATAAATATAGTTACAGAGACCTGAGCCAGGGGCTTGCACAGAAGTTATAGTGCAACAGGAATGGGCCTGTACTGATGGTGCCACGTGGCTGCATGGGAATTAACTGTGCTCTGATGGATGGAAATGGAAATTCAGCACCAGGTCACTGCATTAATTCCATGTTTGAGATCTACTTGGTGACATGTAAGAAAAGGAAAAGTATGCAAAGAGATTCATCTGACCATTTAATTCTCTCGTTCTAAGTCATATCCTACTGTCCTCAGTGGTCATCAGCTGGCACCAAGGTGGGAATCCCAGACCCAGCAGGTCAAGGTTAAGGTTGTGTAGGAAGGAAGCTGAGATCTGACATCTGCTGCCTTTGAGGGGTGTCCAGTTCAACAGGAGCTTTAATGCACAACTTGTGTCTCCCTTGTGCTGCATTTGGGAGCTGGGGGTGCACTGGCCACGTTTTACCATCGCAGATTTATGAGACAGGTCCCCACAGAACTGTCTCACAGTGTTTTGATTAAATCCTCTCAGTTCAAGCACATCTCCTACCAGGTCCTTGCAGGGAATTTAAAGCTATGGGTCATGGCAGCTGCAGGGCAAATATGAGCATCCAAAAAGTATCAGAGCAAGAGCAAGGAAACTCTGAATGTTTTATTACTTTCTATGAGCTGAACAACTGAAATGGAAAACTGACCTCAGACTTCTGGGTTGACCAAAGGACAAAGAAACATCTGTATGCAGACACACCAGTGTAAGTAGGGCATGATCTGCTGAGACACAGAATTCCTGTTTTCTGAACTTTTATCAATATTGGCAATGATGAAATTTCAGCAGAACAGGTGTGACCTGTCCTTCTTCCAGGATCTGTCCTAGACATGATGTCATCAGATTCATATCAGAATTTAACAACAAGTGTCGGGAATAATAAAAACAGTTCATGTGGGAAGGTATAAAGATGTAAATAAATAAAATATCAATGTTAATGGACCAGCAATACCAACAGCAATGTCCACCAGAGGCCATGGAGCTGAGATGGCCTCTGAGTTCCACATGTGCTGAGCTCAGAACTGGTGACTTTGAACACTGTGGCTCAAGTCCCTTTGACTTAGTGCTCGTGAAGATTTGATTTCTTCCTTTCGGGGTCCTTTCTCAGCCTGATACTCAAGCAGATGCTTAAATACAACCCAGCACTTTCCTGAGCAAACCCTACTTTTAAGAGAAAGCCTTTCTGCTGTCACACCATCTCCCCAGATGATGCCCAATTAATTTTGTGAAAAGCCCAGTCGTTTGCAAAATTACTGTCTGACGCCTCAACAGGAAAATAGGAATGTGGACAATGAGCAAAACAAGATGGAAAACATTCCGCAAACTAATCATCAGGTAAATTCCAGGGTCTATTTTGCTGCAACAAAGCACTTCATCTGCCAAGATATGCTCTAGCAATAATGAGACTATAGGAGCCCCATAATGTATTTCCAGTCCAGATTTCTCCCCTGGACAGCAGGGAGCCAGAATATCACCCAGCTCCGTGAGACTGGAGGTGCTGAATATTCATTCAGTTCCATCTACTACTGCTGACTCTGATCTCTGTTCAAATGCTTCAAGTCTGATTTTAATTAATAGGAATTGTTACTTAATATTCAGCCTGAAATGTCATTGTGTTTCTCTCTTTTTGGAGATAGCTGGATATTCACTGCCCTCCCTGAATTTGCATTAATCCATGAGGAGTTTTTCTCATGAGATGAAGGTGGATGTGTGTAAGGAGTGTCAGCAAGGTCGTGGAGCTGCCTCAGGAAGGCATAGAAGTGGCCTCTGTTTTCCCCCTTCAGCAGCCCAAGAGCTCCCAGGGCATCTCCTGGAATATCTGCACAGGATTTCTGCCACCTGTGGCAAACAGAGAGTAACAATCCGTGATAGAAGGTGAAGGAAGGAGGCTGGGAGGGTTTCCACAGTGACTGGGCCATCACCAGGGGTGGGAATGAAATAGGTGACACTGTGAAGAGTTTCCACCACTATGAATCCCATGTAGTTATGCCTCTGTTTAGGTAGGACCAGTACTGGAGACAGGGGAAACTGCTGTGCAAAATAAAAGCTCTTGTTTGCTGCATCTCCTCACACTTGAGTTCAGCTCCACCGCACAGAAAGGAAAGACTGGCAGGGAAAAAGAATCCCTCAGAGGACTAATTCTGTATTTAGGCAATGCACCTGAGTGGGTGAGGGAGGCAGGAGGAGTTGGGATATGGCCTAAGCCAGTCTCTGTCTTAGAGGAGGAAAAGTTTGGGTTGGGACTGACTGGAAAGGGTCATGGAAAGCAAGAACATCTTTTACAGTCCCCTTTAAAGGCTTCAGGAGAGGTAATCCTGCAGCAGCTACAGTATCTGAAATCACCAGACCTGACTCCAACAGGACTTGGCTTCCTGTCCAAACAGGGGCCAGGAACAGCTGAGGAGCCCCGTGGTGGATAATTATCAAATCAAGTGCCTGGGGCAAATGTTCTCTTGGAGCTGCCTCAGTTCCTGGGAGTTGGCTCTGGAAGGTCCCAGGGTGTGACCCAGAAACGTGTCCCGTGTGTGTCCCAGGCACAGGGGCAGGTGGAGCTTACATAAGCTTCCCAAAGTAGAGTGTAAATAGGATATGAATGGACACACGACATAGACAGAAAGCACAGGAATGTCATGGAATGTGTGCTACTGGATGAAGGGATGGCTCTCAGGCTTCTCTAATTGCCATTTTGGTCCCAGTGTGCAGGAGTTGGAACGGGAATGACCTTTCCTGCCTCAGTCCTGAGTCTGTTCTGTTCTCTGTTACCCTGCATTAGGTGCTTTGCATGGAAACTGTCCATAGAATCTTTTCCTGGGAAGCTTTATCTTGGCTATCCTAATAAAAATGCACCATCTGCAAGGGCTGTGATGAGTCAGTGAGGGGGAATGGGCTCAGCTGGGGCCAGAGCAGCTCCACTTGGGAATGTGCTATCCCAGGAGTGGGAATGAGCTCTCTCTGCATGAAATCCCAGCCTTTTCAGCTGGGGGAAGTGATAACAGTGTCTATTAAGAGCCTGTCTCATGAAACATGATTTGCTATTCCTTCTAGTTCTGTAAACCTGGATAACTGCTGCACCTTGGTCAATAAAACCTGATGTTTACCTCAGTGACTGTCAATATTTATGCCATTATAGGATGATTCAGGGGTCAATAATCCCGAGTTCTTGGGAAGCAGAAAGCTTTAGGTCTGAAATCAAGCAAGCCCTTCATAACAGCTCTGTGAGCACTAAACCCTGCAGGACGCTCTGTAATGTAATATAGGTAACAGAGACTGTGCTTTGCAAATTCCCTTTGTCACAGAATCAGAGGGTCATTAAGGTGAGGAAACACTTCCAAGATCATCAAGTCAAACCCTTCAATCAATACCCCCACTACACTCTATCTAGTGATATGTCTACTTGGTTTTTAAACACCTCCAGGGGCGGGGACTCCACCACCTCCCTGGGCAGCCCCTGCCAAGCCCTGACCACCCTTTCCAGGGAGAAATTCCTCCTGATGTCCAATCTGACCCTCCCCTGGCACTGTAGGAGGTCGTTCCCTCTTCTCCTGTCCCTTGTCCCCCGGCTCCCTGCTCCTGTCAGGGAGTTGCAGAGCCAGAAGGTCCCCCCTGAGCCTCCTTTTCTCCAGACTTTTGTATTGGTTGTACAAGTTTTGTGCTTTTTTCTTGCTTTTAACTCTTAAGTTCACATCTCATCTGAGCTTGGAGTTTGGATTGTTTCAGGGAGAGGCAAACACGCCATTTTCAAGCATTCTTCCCCAAACCAAGAAATCAGCTTCTGTTGCTTGAAAAATCCTTGAGGGAAACCGCATATGCACAGTCAGACAGGAGAGATGGACCACCAGCTCCCTCCCTATGGACTGGGAGTCTGGAGGGAACCTAAGTCCTGCATTCCCTACTGGCATCTCTCGTACTTCCTTTGCTCCATGAAGCACAGAACCCAGCAGTGAATTAAATGATCCATTGAAGTTGGATATCTTGAGCTGATATCAAGATCCAGTGGGAGCCTTCCCTTCCTTCTCTCTCCTTTTCCCCAAATCTCAATGAATAAAGTTGCTTTTCTTAAAAGGTTCTCGCTGACGAGTACCGTGTGGGATGGCTCAGGAAGTGTTGAGGTGTGTATGACTCCTTTAATTTCTATAACCCTTTGCCATTATTGGAAACTGATATTAGAACAACCACCCAACAGTGTTCCCATCCAGTTTGTCTCATCCATCCAGGTTTAATTTAAAACTTAATCCAGTTTTAACAAAGCAAGTAATTTACGTTTGCCTGGTACTGTTTAATTTAAAACTTAATCCAGTTTTAAAACATTGATATCATTGATCCTGATCTGATCATCTTGATCAGGTGATAGGGTTAAATGGGAATGTCAATGGTCCAAATCATCACATATTGGTTGGTTGTGGTGACTGGAGAGATTCTGATCCCAGACTGATCTCAGCATCCTGCAGGAGGGCACATCCTGCTGGGAATCACTCCTTTGGCCCCAGGAAAACAGGGTGTAAGCAATAAGCAAGGCAGGACCATGAATAAGGAGGACACATTATCCTCTTTAAAATATTTTCACAGCATCCCAGAATGTGCTGAGCTGGAAGGGATCCCCAAGGATTATCGAGTCCAACCCTGGCCCTGCACAGGCCCATCCCCAAGAGACACAACTTTTCTCATTTCCAATTTAAATTTTTTCTGACAAAATGGATATTTAAAATGGCTTTCAAGCTGAAGTCTCGTTTTCAGCTTTTCAACAGGAATCCACATTTCCAGTCAGTGGCCCCTCTTGCTCTTTCTATTTCTGAGCAGTTCCAGGTGCAGCAGAGCAGCCCCAGTGAGCTGGGACCTGCACACAGCAGACAGACCTGCCACCAGTGTGGACCAGGAGAGGTCCATAGGCTGGACTTGATCATCTCAGAGGTCTTTTCCAACCTTATTAATCCTGGGATTCTGAGTTCTGCATTTTTCCTGGCTCCACTCACAGAGCTCCTGGCTGATGCACAGAATCCTGTGTGGGGCTGGGAAGGATCCTGGACACAGAGTCACAGAATTTGCTGAGTTGGAAGGCATCCATCAGGACCATCCAGTCCAACTCCTGGCCCTGCACAGGACACCTCAACAATCCCACCCTGTCCCTGAGAGCGTTGTCCAAACCCTCCTGGAGCTCTGGCAGCCTTGGGGCTGTGCCCACTGCCCTGGGGAGCCTGGTCAGTGCCCTCTGGGGAAGCTGCTTTTGCACAGATTTCTCCTGGAAGTCAGTTCATTTCTCTTGTAATCAAAATTAAAATCTTCTGATCACAGGACATATTAACAGCATTAGTAAAGACTAGAAAAAGCACAAGCAAAATAAAAAGACGTATTTATTATATGGCGAATACACCAGCTTTGGGAAGTTTTGTTTAAAATTTGCTGTATTAATTTGTGAAATTCATCAGCCACTGGAAGAACTCATATATGGGAGACTGTGATTGTGTCTTTTGCTCTATTCATCTGCCTCTCCTCATTCAGTATTTGACCACCTCCAGTCTTGTTTAGTATTCAACACCGAATATCAAAGAAAACCTATTTCTTTAATGCATGAAATGCCTCCTTTCTGTTTTCTAATAACAGGCTACCATGACTTAGAACAAGGATTTGCAGTTCTAGGCAAACTTGAAACTGATAGAACTTACATGGATTTTTTTGCCTTCTTTGAATAGTCCGATCAGCATCACTGAGCACATGGAAATAACTTCAGAATGATCAGCTGTCTTGGTTCTGGCTGAGATGGAGTTCATCTCCCCACAGCAGCCCTCACAGTGCTGTGCTTTGCACCGGCAGCTGGAAGGTGTTGATAACACACCGGTGTTTGGGCTGAGCACAGCATCAGCACTGTAACATTCCTTCCTCAATCCAAGGAACATCCTGGGAGGGGACACAGCCAGGCCAGCTGCCCCAGACTGACCAAAGGGCTGTTCCAGACCATGTGATGGCAGCTCAGCTGTAAAAGCTGAGGCAAGGAGCAGGAGGGCAGGCATTCCTTGTCTCCAGTGGCTGCGGAACCTCCCGTGTGCCGAAGCCCTGCTTCTCCAGAGCGGCCGCCCCTCGCTGCTCGGGGCGGAGAGGAGAATAAACCAGATTGTCTTTCACTGCTGCACACACAAGCTTCTGCTTTACTTTTTGCTTTAAATAAACTGCCTTATCCCAACCCAGAGGTTGTTTTCCCACCTTACTCTCTCCCCTGTCCGGCTGGGAAGGGGAGTGATAGAGTGGCTGGGGGGGGACCCGGCATCCCNAGCCAAGGTCAACCCACCACATCAGCAAAACAAAACGGAGAGATTTCTTTTATGCAGAAATCTTAGCAGTAAGTTCCTCTGTAGCGAAAAAGGCAGCCAGGTTCAAGGGACAATTCGTCCTATTGAGATGATCAGTTAGTCAGATCTCTCCTCCTAATCCAAGGCTCACTGAAGGCAAGAGAACAGGAGTCTTACACTTCCACATATTCTTTTATCTTGTCCTTTTTTCCTTTTTTTTTAATTTTTTCCTGCTACTTTTATTTTTATTTTTATATTATTTTTATTTGTATTTCTATTTTTATTTTATTTTTATATTTTTTTTATTATTTTTATTTTTATTTTTTTAATTTTTATTTTGCATGTGTCACCTCTAACTTGCCCTCCCAGCTGTGTGCAGCTGTTTCTGCCTTTGAAGGAGAACAATAAGTCTGACAATGCCTTGGAAGCTCCTCTCGGCTCCAGCTGCTGCCTCCTGCTCATCCTCACGGGTGGGACACGGGGTCCCACCTTCAAGACGTCTCTTTTTCCTTCTCTTTGGAACAGGCTGACTTCCACAGGAAATCAGGAGGGTGAAGAGAGGTTTTGCCCTCAGGAGGTAGCCCAGATGTCCTGCTGTCTGTCCCCTTCTGATGGACCTTTGCCGCTTTCCTGGTGTTCTACTTCATTGTTTTTTTCTATTTTCATCTGCCTTCTTTCACCCCTGCCTGTTAAGCCCCACATTCCCTGCAGCAGGTGAGGTCATTCTCCCAAGATTTGCAGGGATCTTTAAGCCAACACACAGGATGCTGTTAGAGCTCAGTTTTCTAGGACACTGCAGAGCTGATAAGGTCACCTGGCATCAGCTTGGGCTGTGGGTAGCCAAGCATGGAACTGCAGGATCCAGGGACATAACCTGCTCATTTCCCATCTCTTATTATTCCCCCTTTATTCTCCATCTGGTTTGACCCATCAGAGGAAAGAACTTTAACTAAACTTCAAACCAAAATGTTTAATTCACTCTTCAGTGTGCTTGTCTGGGGGTTTCTTTTTCAGATCTTGGGTTGGGGGGAAGGAGAAAAAAAAAAGAAAGAATAATTTTATTTTGGATTGACCCAAAAAAACCATTTTCCAGTTCAGTCAGCAAAGCAGATTATCAATTATTCAGAGTGTTTCACATCAATATGAGAAAACCAGTGTTGTGCTGGGACTGGGAGGGGTGTGGGAGGCCAGAGAGGTCACTGGGGTGAGAAGATGACACTGGGAGGTGTGAAACTGCTCTACACTGAAGCCACATGGTCTCACAGAGCTTTTTGGGACTATTTTTAACTGCTCCTCTCCTAATCTGTGCCAGGTGAAAGAGCTGAGGGGTGTGAGGTTCCCAGAGCTGCTGTTTGTGGTGTGACATTGGCTCCCTGCTCAAGGAGAAACTAATCCTGCAGCTGGGCTGGACTCTGGGCCAGGCTCAAGTACCACCTGAGTGGGGTCACACACACGGGGACACTTCATGTGCCTGGGGGCGTGTTGGGTCTCTGACTCTTTGTTCAAGAGCCAGGAGCTAAGGAAGGGGTCAGTGGCAGATCCTTTGGGGCAGAACAGAGTCACAGAACCACTGAGGTTGGAGAAGATCTCCTGTGACGAACACCTCATGCCCACTGAACTTATGGCAAAGTGCCACAGCCGTTTTTTTAACACTTCCAGGGATGTGACTCCACCACCTCCTCGGGAATCCTGTTCCAGGGCTTGACCACTCTTTTAGTGAAGATGTTTTTCCTGATGTTGAACCTGAACCTCTCCTGGTGCAGCCTGGGGCCGTGTCCCCTCGTCCTGTCCCTTGTTGCCTGGCGAAAGCAGTGAGCTCATGGTGAGCCCCGAAGCTCGGAGGGTGCCCTGCTCTCATCTCTGCTGCACTTGGAAGCTGCCCAGGCTCCAGCACGTCCTCCCCGAGTACAGTTCTTTGGAGCAGTGTCTGGGCAGCCTATAGCCATCAGAGCTGAAATCCCTTCCTGCACACGCTTTTCTTTGTGCCACATGGCTGCCCAGGGGTTTTTGTCACTTGAGGCTCCTTATAAAGAACCCTGAGCCAGATATCTCCTGCCCTTCTGGCATGTCATGGAACCATGGAATGGTTTGGGTTGGAAGGAACCTTAAAGCTCATTCTGTGCCACCCCCTGCCATGGGCAGGGACACCTTCCACTAGCCCAGGTTGCTCCAAGCCCCATCCAACCTGGCCTTGGACACTTCCAGGGATGGGGCAGCCACAGCTTCTCTGGGCAACCTGTTCCCTGGAGCTTGGTTATCAACCATTTCTGGGTGTCAGGAATCAACAGATTCCTCTCCTTGGAGCTGACTCAAGCTCCCCATTTCATGCTGTGCAGACATATCTTAGACACCATTTCCACCATCAGCATTGCATCCTGACAAGCCTGAAAACCTAAAACAGCTCCCTAGAACCTGACACCTCCGTGGACCATGATTCCAGACTCCTGAAGGTGTTGCCAAGGGGCCAGAAAGTTGTCCATGAGGCCACTTGCACTGAGGTTGGGTTTGTCTGTGATTCCAGCCACTGCCCAGAGAGAGCCAAGGAAGGGTTGTCTCTGCCACAATTTCTCTGTGGATAATTTTTAAGACTTTCCTGATTCTCAGTGACCTTGAAGGTGGGAAATGTTTTGGATGGTCCTGTAGTGACCATTTCTGCCTCCTGAGCCTCTCACTGTGAGACTCCTGCCCCAAAATACCCCTTATGGGACTGGTACAGTGCTGATAAGACCCAGAACTCATGACCCAGGAGGCGCTAACACAGAAGGTCTCTGGACTTCTGCTGGGGACTGGGATCATACAAATCCATGGCTTTTATGGTCCCTACTTCCAAATGTTTGCTCTTTGTTCCTTCTGATTCTACTATAACACCCAGCAAGGGCTGAAATTCCTTTGGGAAAGTGTAGAACAGGAAGAGATGGTGTCTGTGTTCAGTATTGGTCCCAGAATTCAGAGAGAATCATGGAATCTCCTGAGCTCCAAAAGGATCATAGAGTCCACCTGCTGGCCCTGCACAGGTCCATTCCTCCTCCCTGTGCCCCAGAGGATCACCCAAACCCTCCTGGAGCTCTGGCAGCCTTGGGGCTGTGCCCACTGCCCTGGGGAGCCTGGTCAGTGCCCAACCAGCCTCTGGGGGAAGAACCTTTTCCTGAAATCCAACCTGACCCTGCCCTGACATAGCTCCAGGCCATTCTCTTGTTAGAGAACATCAGCCAATGCAGGAGGTCTATGGGCAGATTATTGCCCATAGATTTACTGTTCCTAAATCCCAAATCATGGATTGATGCACCCAGACAGAACAAGGTGAGCAGCTCCGTCTCTGCTGGAGGCTCAGGGGCCTGGCCTGGCAGCTCTCTTTGCATGAAACCCTGCACTTTGCCAGCCCTAAATGAGAGCAGCCCAAGGCTGTTAATAATATGTTTGTTGGAACAGCTTTGAGTCTCCTGCACACAGAAGTTTCCTTTATTCCTGTGCCAGACAATTGTAAAAAGGAAACAACTGTGATTATTGGAGCTCTGGCCATGAGATGGATCAACACCCCAACAGGGCACAGAGCAGCACCCACCCCCCTTGCCTTTTGGATACATCCAAATTCCAAAATCTCCCCCAATGAATGGAACTGGTAATTTTTTTCGGTCTAGGATAGCTAAATTATTTGCAATAATTGCATTTCTTTTCCCCCAGAACACTTTAAACCATCTGATAAAACACATGACTCACTCTGGCTTTTGCACCTGGATCCCCAAAACACCGGTGAGAGGGTTCAATGTTGTACTCAGAGCTCTGATTAAATTTCCAGATTGCAAAGCTGAGATGTAAATGATAGATGGTGACATGGAAAGGTGGCCCAAAGGCAGATGGTCCTGCATTTATCCAAATCCAAAAAGTTTTATGTGGAGGGGAAATTGAATTTTCAACGAGGTAAAAATTTCAGAAATTGGAAAAAAAAAAAAGTATTATTGAAAAATTATTTGGATTTCAATTTCTTTTTTCCCCCCTCTGATTTTCCTGAAGGAAAACTCGGCTTCTCCAAGGAAAAAACAGTCTCCTTGAACCTGCTTTCCCTGTAATATGAAACTCTGGCCTGTGTATCTTGGCCAATCAGACACAGATGATTCTGTCAAGTCAAAAATGGACATAAAACTTCATATTTTCAAGCAAGTGTTCATTTGCTGGAACACAAAAAGACTGAGAAGTTCAATTCCTAAAAACATCTCCAAAATCATGAAAGCAAAGAGAGTTTGAGTTGAATACCCTGAAGAATGAGGAACTTCAGTATCTGAACATCTGCACCTGACAAGGCACTTTTTAAAACGTAGGGGAGGCCCTGGCACAGGTTGCCCAGAGAAGCTGTGGCTACCCCATCCCTGGAAGTGTCCAAGGCCAGGTTGGACAGGGCTTGGAGCAACCTGGGCTAGTGGAACATGTCCTTGCCCCTGGCAGGGGGTGGGACTAGATGGGCTTTAAGGTCCCTTCCAACCCACTCTGGGATTTTGTAATTCCAACTACCAGATTTTGCAAAGGTTTTGGAGAAATGTGGGATCACCCCCATCTTTTCCTCCATCTTTCTTGTTCTCCTGGTAAAGAACTTACAATAAAATAACACCCATCCCAGAGAGCACCCACCCTTTCAGCCTTTGCATCCCCTTAATGGGGCTGACAGGGAATGAGCCAGGACTCCCTTCCCTAAAGCTGGAAAACAGACCATGACAGAGCCAAGATTCCCGGGTCTCCTGGGTCTGGGCATTATTGTCCTGCAGCACATCTCCTCCTCGGGGAAGGCAGGACCCCAGGGTGACCCAGCCTCTCACCCTCCTGTGCAGGAACTGTCCATCCCAGATCAGGGAACACAACTGTTGTTTTCAGATCTCTGAAGGGAAATGTCTCTTGTCCAGGGCAGTTTTCCTCTGCTATCACCACTAATCCTGTTAATAGAAATTGCATCAATAAACCAGCTCCTTTTGATGTCTTCCTCCCTAATCTTCACACTAGATTACTGCAGTAGGTCACCTTGTATCCTCCCTTATCCCTGTCAGAGCATCCTCCTTTGAAATCTGTAATTATCTCTGGGAGATAATTGCCAAAATCATTTGCAGTCCTGGAGAGATCTTCAGAACCTACTTGTTTATGAAAGCAAATAATTCAAGTTAATCAAATATTGTGAGGTTTCCACTCTGCCTGTCTTAGGTATTTGTACATTGAGATTTGTGCCTTGGCTGTTACACAACCAGCCTGGAAATCCACCTTCCCTGCAGGAGGGACACAGACAGGGGGGCAACTCTGCCCCTCAGTGCCAACCTCACTTTTAGGGAAAAGCCCTTCCTTCTGATGGATGTGAAAATCAAAACATTCAGCATCTGTGTTTTCCAAGTTGAATAAATGCAGACATGGATATGATAGTGTGCATGGACAGGAAGAAAAGGCTGGTTTCCCAGACAGTGGGGAGTGAGGAGAAGACCATCATCTTACACAGGCCCTTCAGTTTTGCCCCTAGTTAGACTTTCCACCCTCTATGTTATCTGCACTGAACCTATGGGCTCTTCAAAAAACAATTTTCAATCTTTCCTGAGCCACCAAAATCAGCTTCCTTGATTTGCTGAAGAGGGATTGGGACAGGTTGGGGACAGAATGCTGAGCATTCCCAGTGTCCACAGAAGCCATTCCATGCGGGAGCAGCTCCGTGGGCTCTGTTTCCAGCATCCCTCTCCACTGACAGACTGAAGGAGTCTGTTGGCACACAGGTCTGTCTGGAGTGACAGGGGAAGCAGCTGGCACAAGGAAAGGAATTCCAGGCAGTCCAGGCTGCTCCCCTGCAGGGAAGAGCTCCCAGCAGGAGAAATCCCTGCCACTGCCTCGGAGAAGCTGAGCCTCAGGTGTGCCAGGGGAAGATCAACTCCAAAAAGGGCTCGGAGCTCTGAGATCTCCCTGCACAGCTCAGCTAAAGTGGGCGGAGGGGTTTAAGGGCATCTTTGGGCAGTGAATGGTCCCAGTGATGCTCTGTGGGGGATCCCAGCAGTGCTGCTGGGCTTGCCCTGGCCCTGGACTCTGTGTGGACCATCCTGTTCCTTGTCCCTGCTCCCCGTGTGGCCCAAGTGGAGCATCCTGCCTGAGAATTCCCAGGATGGTCTGCAGGGAAACCTCTGTGACTCTGCCAGAGCCATGGGGCAGGCCCTGAGCTCTGCTCTGGGGGGACCAGGGACAGCACCCAGGGAATGGCCTGGAGCTGTGTCAGGGCAGGGGCAGGTTGGATCTCAGCAAAAGGTTCTTCCCCCAGAGGGTGGTTGGGCACTGACCAGGCTCCCCAGGGCAGTGGGCACAGCCCCAAGGCTGCCAGAGCTCCAGGAGGGTTTGGATGATCCTCTGGGGCACAGGGGGTGACTCTTGCGGGGGGGCCTGTGCAGGGCTGAGAGTTGCACTGGATGATCCTTGAGGGTCCCTTCCAGCTCAGCACATTCTGTGACTCTGTGACTTGCTCCAGCATCCCCTGCCCCCTGGGCATGTGACCCAACCTTCAGCATCAGGGCAAGTGAAGAAGTTGGACAGAGACCCCACCAACAAAGGTTCCCTTGCACAGAGAACCTAAATTTCATGACAAAATGGGCTGAACTGAGCAAACCTGATCATGGTCCATCTCCAGATTCTGAAGCAGACTTGACATTTCTGGGATTATACAAGGAAACATTGGCACTCTCTTCACCACCAGATCATCACTGCAGTCTCATCTTTGATCCATCCTGGATCACACCAGCACTGGGATGCATTTCAAACATTGGCAGGGGCTGCCCAGGGAGGTTTGGAGTGCCCAGCCCTGGAGGTGTCCAAGGAAGGCCTGGCCGTGGCACTCAGTGCTCTGGGCTGGGGACAAGGTGGGCATCGGGCACAGGGTGGATCCATGGGCTGGGAGGGCTTTTCCAGACCAAATGGTTCTGCGACTCTATGATTCCATGCCCATCTTGTGTGAAACACTTGTGTGTCTCATAGGAAACAAAATTCCAGCCTGACTCCTACAAGCCAGGAGCAGCATGTGGGAATTGCTCTGCAGGTGCCTGAGAGAATCCACTGAGATGTTCCTGGAAATCACCTATTCAAGAGCCCTCTCCCAATTTCTGCCTCTCCACACACTCAGTGAATAACCCTACCTTGTGCCTGTAGTTAAAATATTTATTCTGGACAAACATTCCAACTGTCTGGTTTCCCCAGGTTGGCCAAAGGAGGGTCTCAGTTCTTTGAAAATAAAAGGTGTAAAGCAAGGACTAGAAGTGCTAATATTTTTTTTAGGAAGGGGTAATTAATTTAATTTTAATTAAATAACAAAGTGTAGCAGAGTTTTGCAAGGATCTATAAAGTTTGGATTCAAATCACAGATAAAACATTTCATATACACCTGTTAATTTTGAGCATTTTCATGATAATGTTCAGCGATCTCCGAATTCCCCTCTCATAATTTCCCGGAGGTGGCAAATGACAGTGTCTTGAAGCAATAACCATTTATGACAAGGAACCTGGGCTAGTGGAAGGTTCCCGTGGTTGGAACAAGATGATCTTTAAGGTCCCTTCCAACCCAAACCACTCTATGATGATTCTATGACAAATAGGACAAATCCAGATCACACATTTAAGGGTAAATAATCATCAGTTCTTTGAATATCCCTCCAAATTTTAAAAAAAGTCTGTGATCAGGCTTTTTTAGTTGTTGGTGTGGTTTTTTTATTAATTTTGAATGACATTTGTTTCAAATTTTCACTTCCACTCGTGCTGCAAGAGAAATAAATATCTTCAAAGACTGAAGGCAAAATGGAAATGTTGCGAGATCTGTCCCATATTTCTGTTATCACTCAGAGTGGATATTTTTAAATATCTTTTTTCTTATGTTTTCAGAAAGGGAAAAAAATCATCAAAATATCAGCATTTCTCATCTAAACTTCCCTCCCAACTTCACTTTCCCGGCTCATCTTCTCTTAAAGTAACCAAACTTGCAAGAAAGCAGCTGTGAGAGGGAGTTTGGAGCTGGAATAGGAGCACCAGGAAGGGCAGCAATTCCAGCCTGGAAAAGCAACAGGACCCAACCATTTACATAAATACAGCAGCAATGAAAGCTCTGGTCTAATTAAGATGCCATAATATAAACTCTGGTTTTATATGGCCCATAAAATCCACCCTGGGAGTGGACTTGGCATCACCCTGGGACCAATCTGCTGCTGTTTGTTTATTTTTTTATTGATTTATCCAAAAAGTCATAGACATCATGTTCTTACACTGCAATACTTGGGCTTTATAAATTCAAGGAGGCACTTCTGGTCTAAGGCTCTATTTGCAAGCAATTATATGTTGCTTTAAAAGATATGTCTTGTGGAATTGATTTTTCTTGTCTCTCGTGAGCGATGAAATATAAGTTTCAATAAAAAGCAGAATGGCCAATTCTGTGACTTCCCAGTTAAAATGTTTTCTCTGCTTTAAGTAATAGCAGCGTGGTATTGCCAGGTACAGGCAGTGTGGCACTGCCTACTGCAGTGAGAACTCAGGATCTCAACAAATAAAGTTAATGGGATTGAATCCATTGATTCTTCACAGGGAAATGCAGCTTTATTTCCTGCTGCTTTTCAATACTTCATTTTCTAGGCTCTCTCTGCTCCCTGAGCTTTATTAACAAATAAAAGTTTCCAGTCCTGATGGCTAGAGAGAGGAGAAATCATGCACAAATTCTGCAGATTTACACAAACCCCAAATGCTTTAAAATTTCATGAGTTTTCGAGAACAACTTTTTGATGTTCCAACGTGGGGATAAGCGATAGCAGGAAGATGCAATAATTTCATTTTGCTCCTTTTTTTCTCCTGCTCTGCCTTTGTCCCTGCACCAGCCCTACAGCCTGGGCTCCCTAAACTGGAGGATTTTGATACAAAGTCTTGTACAAAGTCCAGGATCAAGTGACTTTTCCTGTCCCACTCAGGACACCTCGTTAGACCACTGAACTTTGGCCACCCAGGGTTATGTCAGAGAATCCCAAACTGGTTTGGGTTGGAAGGGACCTTAAAGCCCATCCAGTCCCACCCCCTGCCATGGGCAGGGACACCTTCCACCAGCCCAGGTTGCTCCAAGCCCCATCCAACCTGGCCTTGGACACTTCCAGGGATGGGGCAGCCACAGCTTCTCTGGGCAACCTGTGCCAGGGCCTCCCCACCCTCACAGGGGAGAATTTCTTCCCAATATTTGATATCCAGCCAATGCAATTCCCTTTCTATTTGCGCAAATCATTCCATTATGACCACTCCTCCCAGCCACAGGAGGACAGGTTGTAATTACAGGTTTTTCGTGCCCGAAGTGATGTGGATGGAACGTGAGAGAGTGAACACCCACTGGTCACAACACGGGGTGGGAAACATCCTTTTCTTCCACAGCCTCTTCCTGAGCCCTCTGAGGACAGTGTGTCTGGAGGTGGACTCCTCAGCCTCCTCTTCAAGGCTGAATCTGTGAGCAGACATGGTTTGTACCTGTGGTACAACAGCTCTGTGTAATCCACACACATTACTGTCTATTCACCTGCTGCCTCTTCTTGGCACAGAAACTGCTCCCAGGAAGGTCCCTTTGCCCAGTAAACTCCTGTTCTTGACACTTCTGTCTCAGGGCCCTGTTGCATCTCCAAGGCACCAGCATCTTGTGCTATAAAGGCACTAAATATTATGAGAATCTGTCTCCCTGACACTCAGTGGAACTATGCAGCTTCAGACGGTCCAATGTGGGACAAACACATGGAGCAGCACATGATCTGTGGCCTCAGGTTGAGTGCTGAGTGCCAGTCCTGGGAGGAAACTCGTGTCCAAGTGCTCCTCAGAACAGGGCTACGGTGTTTTCTTGACAGAAATCTCTGCTCTATCATCCCTGAGCTCTGGGACTTGCTCCTGTCTCCAGGAAGCTCTGGCTTTGATTTAAGGTGCACACTCAGACCTTCCTGGAATCCTGTTTGTTCCAGGGGAAGGCTCAGGCACAGCCCTCCCTCAGCAGGGGCTCTTCTGGGGCTGTTTGTCCTCATGAGGAGCTCAGGTCCCTTTGATTTCCTTTCTCCTAGTCCTGTTTGTTCCCCTGGCAGGGGCACACCCTGATATTTCCCCAAAGCTTCAGTAAAAAAGGCCCAGGGTAAGACATTGGGTTTTCCATGCAATCCCCTCCCTAAACAGCCACTGTCCCCTCTGTCCCCTCCCCAGCTGCCCCCCGCTCCCTTCGCTGACCCAGGCAGGGCATTTTTGTGCCATTTTTGACAAACTGGTGGATTTGAGTCTCAATTAATGCCCACCTTTAGAGGCCAAGAGGCAAAGACCCACCTCATCCTCAAAGAGAACTTTCTTCCAGACACTCTCGTAGCTCATTTTCTGCATTTTCAGTGAAATCCTTGCAGTTCTACCTGACACCACAGAGTTTACCCTTACTTCACATTGAGCCAAAGGATTATTTTCAATGCCAATTAACAGTTTTTCCCTTCCCCTCTCTACAATTGCCCTTTACCTTGGAGTTTTCCTGCCCTGTCCCAGTGCTCCTAGCACCACAGATGCTTCTTGCTGCCAGAGGAGAGCAAATTAGAGCTTGTCCTGTCTCATATGTCAGTGATAAGTGTCAGGGGAACCCTTGTTCCCAGGCCATATGCTTGGCTCCCAAGCCAGAACAGCAGCAAAATGCTGCTGAGAGAAGCAAAGTTTGACTGAATGTTTGAAATCCCTTCAGTTTTGTGCCTGGGCACCCCAAAATAATCCTTTGTGCTTGGGATGGGTGTGCTCACAATCACTTCAGTCTTAAGGAACTGGCAGATCAAGGAGGGCAGAGGGACTGAAGATTCAGAGAGGAGCAAATTTTGTGGTAAACACAATGTGGGGCTGCAGGGGCAAGGCTTGGGGTTGGGCTGACCAAGGTGAAGAGGCTCTTCATAGAATCATAGAATAGAAACAGAATCCTTGAGGTTGGAAAAGCCCTCCCAGCCCATGGATCCACCCTGTGCCCGATGCCCGTCTTGTCCCCAGCCCAGAGCACTGAGTGCCACGGCCAGGCCTTCCTTGGACACCTCCAGGGGTGGGGACTCCAAACCTCCCTGGGCAGCCCCAGACAGAGGGCAGGGTTAGAGGGGATATTGAGAAGAAATTCTTCCCTGTGAGGATGGGGAGGGCCTGGCACAGGTTGCCCAGAGAAGCTGTGGCTGCCCCATCCCTGGAAGTGTCCAAGGCCAGGTTGGACAGGTCTTGGAGCCACCTGGGCTGGTGGAAGGTGCCCCTGCCCATGGCAGGGGCTGGAACGAGATGAGCTTTAAGGTTCCTTTCAACCCAAACCATTCCATGATTCTCTGGATTAACAGCTGCAATTTTCTCTCTCTGCAATCTCAGCTCAGACACTGAAATCTGTTTTCCAGAAAATTTCCAGAAAAACTATCCAAGAACTCTAATGAGACCACAATGCTCTCAACCTCCACACAGCCCCCTTCTCCCAAGTCATGTCTTCTGACAGAAACTCTTCCTGTTCCACAGTGTGCCTTCCCAAGACCAAACTTTGACTCACTCTGGATTAAAAAGAGCTGGAAGGCCGTGAAACCCTTGGTGATGCCCCTGTCACTGTGATCCCTCATTAGCACTCAGATCCACATCCCATGGGATTGACAGGGTGGCTTCCCAAGTTCAACAGACCCTGGACCAGTCTCTCAGTGAACTAATGAAGCAAATACTCCTCCAAAACAAACTCTAAAAACTGACTGCCTTCCTAATATTAAATTGTGAAGCTCAGGCCACTGTTTATGGATGGGATTCCTGCTCTGCACAATAGTGTTTGGGGTTTTCTAATGAAATGCCTGATCCAGTTGAATGAACATGAATGGAAGCATCAGGGCTGGAGACAAGAAAGCAGGAGGGATATATAATTAATGTGATCATTGCAAAAAAGCTGTGTGATATCATTCCATCAATTATCAGCCTCTAATAATTCTGTCAGCAAGTAAATGAAAGCATTTTATCAATTAGTGCCAATGGTTTCCCCACAAAGAGTGCTGCTGAAACCCAAATCAGAACTGCAGCGACGGGAAAAGAGAAGGAGAGAAGCACAGAATGAGTCTGGAGATGGGACCCCCTTTTGCTGTGACAGTCACTGATAGGTTCCATCCAAGGGCTGCATTGGGAAGAGCTTTGCCAGCAGGGAGGGGAATCCTGCCCCTCTGCCCAGCCCTGGGAGGCACATCTGCAGGGCTGGGCCAGCTCTGGCTCCTCAGCACAGCAGGGACAGGGAGCTCCTGCAGCGGGGCCAGCGCAGGCTGCGGAGATGCCNGGAGCTGGGGCTGTTGAGCCTTCAGAGCAGACACAGAGAGGGGCCCTCCCCAGGGTGTGTCAGGGGCTGCAGGGAGGGGGCAGAGGATGGAGCAGGCTCTGCTCAGGGGGGCCCAGCAATGGCAGAGGAGGAATGGGCAGGAACTGATGCCCAGGAAGTTCCACTTGGACATGAAGGTCTTTGCTGTGCAGTGACCCAGCTCTGAACAGGCTGCACAGGGAGGGGCTGGAGTCTCCACACTGGGGATATTCCAGACCCCTCTGGACACAATCCTGTGCCATGTGCTCTGGGATGGCCCTCCTGAGCAGGGAGTGGGACCAGTGACCCACTGAGGTCCCTCCCAACCTGACCCATTTGGGATTCTGTGATTCTGTGAAGGCAGTGAAAAGTTTTGCAGCACAAGAACCAGGAATAAAGAGTTTTAGGGGAATAATCCAGTTATTTGGGTTCAGGAGTCCACACTGGAAGTCTCCAGGTCTGTCCTGGACCATCCAGCTCCATCAGGCTCCACTCCCTGGCTGGAAGCTCCTGTTCTGTGGGAAGTGGCACTAACCTGCCTCAGGACAGCCAGGTTATCTCTGGGATTCCAGGGGCCTCTTTGAAATCAGCCACATAAAGAGCATTTCAGGTGTGTGAAAAGCTGCAGTTTGTAGTGACAGGGAGAGAAAGATTCTTCTCTCCTCCCTCAGGGATGAGGGCACAGATATCTGACCTTCCCATTTAGGCTTCTCCTGATGAAGTGGAGACAAAAACATCCCTGGAGAGGCTTATCTGCCCTAGAAGCGATGTTTCTTTGCACTCTGAGTTTTCTGCAAGTGTCTTGATACAATATCAGAACTGCAAAGTCTGCTTTTGAGCCCATCGTGGAGAAATTCACCCCCACAGGGAAAAGCCTTTGAGATCTTTTGCTCCAACTGCTCCTCAGGATCACAGAGTAGGTGCAGCTTGGCCACAGTGGGCTCTGCACCCCACAGGGGAAGAGGAATGTGCAGGGAGAGAGGCACTGACTGGGAGCAGCACTTGGGCATCCGTAATTTCATAACCAGTAGAGTTTCCCAGCTGCAGCTGCTCTTCTCCAGCACAGCCTGAAATCCTGGAGTGCTGTTTGAAGCTGCTGCTGTGGCTGCTGCCCCTGCAGGGGCTGTAAACCCTCTGTGGAGATGTTTGTGAGCACTCAGCATCATCCTCTTCACAGGGATTTTCTCTCCTCCTCTCATGATGGGAGGCTGGTATTTGACTACATTAGCTCCTGACTTAAAGTTCAGGCCATCTGGCATCCCAGTGTGCAAACAGTCTTGTAAATTAAAGGGGAAAATATGCTCCTGGTTCCCTTATGGCTGCAGAAACACAAGCTATTAAATAGTTGGAGATGTGCAGAGTGCACCTGGAGAGCAGTAAAGCTCGTTCCCAACATCCCCCCCCAGCAGGTGAGGCAGCACTTCAGGAACAAAGGTAACTGGAAATTCCACTGAACTTCATCCTTTCTGGCACGTTCTCTTTCACTGACTTATCCATGGAGTGCTGATTCTCCTCGAGCTGGACACAGGGCTGGTGGCTCAGGCTTTTGTAGACCCGGCCTCAGGGTGTTAAGCCAGACTTTTGATAGAATCTCTAGCAGGTTCACTCTTCGCTTCAGCCCAGCAGCTAATTTTGCTCTGTGCTGAACCCACAAAAATTTTTCCACTTCATTTTCTTTAACTAATCTGGAAAACTTTCTTCCTAAACACTTTTAAATCACCGCCCTCTTCACTCCTTTCTTCGAAAGCCTCCCTGGTATATTTGGTTCCATGCTGCATTTTTCACAAGGCTCCTATTTTATTTAAGACCATTAGCAGTCTCCAAAGTTATATAAAGATGAAAGATCCTCCCATGTTTTAATGAACCTCAGAATGAGCTTTAGAACAATTTGATTAGAAAGCTCTCAAAACTTCAAGCGCTCCCTGGGGACTGAGCCATAATGAAGGTAATAATTAGCAAGAACAAATTTTAAAATTATCTATTCCATAAATATATGTTTTACTCCTGGCACTTGGAGGCAGAGCCAAGTAGGTAAAGGTCTGGAGAAGTGGAACATGCAAAGACATGAAAGTACAGAGGTCTTGCTCCCCACAGGAAAAATAAAGTGGTAAAAGAGAAGAGAAGAGCTCAGTGCCTGTAATGAAACCAAGGATGGGACTGGGAGAGGAGCATCCAACCCTGACCAGTACCAGGGATTCAAACAGAGGTTGTGACTTCATATCTCCATGACAGACTTCATAAATGTGAGGTTTAACAGCTGCTGCTGCAGCTGGGTCAGGACAATCCCCAGGATCAATCCAGGCTGGGGATGAGC
>VZRE01000689.1:0-15811 GCA_013396775.1 Cephalopterus ornatus
TCTCAAGGAGAGTAGTAAAATTTTCTTTTATTAATTTTTTATTGGTTATTCCTAGATTTTTATTGCATATATCTATTTTAATTTTTTTTCTCTCTCTTTTCCCTTCGGGGCAGGGGGAGGTGTTCGAGTCCCTTCTTCTATATACATAATATTCTAATTACATATAAGTGTAAATACATGCATATATTTTTGTACAGCTTTAGTGTGGTCATTTCAATATTTCAGTAACTTTTCCCTTCTCCCTTTCCCTTGTGTTTATACAGGGGGGTGGGGGGAAGAGAGACTGCAAACTGTAAGGTTTGAACATTCAGCAAAAAAATTGGATCCAGACCATTACATTGTACGATAATTTATTTTATTTTAAAAATGACTGTTACTTTACTGATACATCCTTCTCCAGAGTACACTGGGTGTTTACTACTGATGGGTGACTGGTTCAGTTCAGGAGTTCTGTGCACCGGGACTAAGGAAATGAGGAATACACATAGAGAGGGCTAGATTTAGGAAGAAAATTTTTGGAAGATTAATGCACACAGCAGCACAGATGGAAGTAGTGAGGAAAAGTACGATGTGGTTGTGTAACAGCAACGGTTGTGAATCCATTATAGTTCCTAATTCTAAATCATCTGATGCGATACACCTTCACTGCATTCCCAAAGCTCCTAGTTCAAGGACATTCTGAAACTCATAACTGAAGCACCCAAAGGCATTTTCCTTATGATTCACGATAGCATGGAGAATTGCTCCTGTGCTGGTTTTTCAGATAAGGAAGACCCATTTAAAGTTGGACTCTATGATCTTAGAGATCTTTTCCAACCTAAATGACGGTGGGATTCTGTTATCTCTGAAGCACTGAGTGAGTAAAAGAAGCAAATGCACAAAAGGCAGTAAAAATTATCTAATCATCTCATTCTTAACATCATCACATAGATTCACAAACCTACTCATCTGCAGCCAACCCAGACGGAACAGAATAATTTCTGCCTATAAAAATCTGGGTATAGTCAGAACTGCCCAAATTGTAATATTATTCAGCAACTAAAGAGCCCACTCATGCCTCAATAAGAGAACCATTTGGATTTTATCTTTTTATCTTCTGTGATCCTGTCCAATTAAGAAGTGGAGAAATCTCATTTTCTCAAGTATATTAGTGGTAAGAATATTCACCTGCATAAACCAGGGAGAAAAATAATAAAAATTAAGAAAATAGTAGATTTATTCCCTCTCTGGATATGTTTTACAAGAAAGGGCAGGCTCTATCATGTATTTTGAGGAGAAGAATCAGAACCAAAATGTTAATGGAAGACCACTACCTCCCCATAGTCCAAAAAGAACGTGTCCACCATCTTTCCAAAGTAGCTCTACTTGACAAGCTCATTTTCGCAAAACCTCTTCCTAGACACCCATCCTATCAAAAGCACCTGACCCATCTGGCAGTTTTCATCTATCATCTAAGTCAACTTCGTTTTGCAAGTTTGCTGTTTGCCCAAGATTACGGAAACAGGCTATGATGGAGGTGTGACATGAACCCATCTCTTCCAAGCACCGTCCGAGACCCTGAGCATCATTACTGTCTTATCCTTCCTGGGTTGGAGATGTGGTATTTCCTATTGCTCCAGAACAATCTTCATAATGATTTTGTCTTGGAGTTTTCCGTGCAAAGAAATCTCTTTAAGAAAGAGACTATATGTTTGGGCAGGAGTCTTGAAATTTCACCTGAAAAATTACACAGGAAAATTTGTTTTCCCTGGAAAAGGACACTGCCACTAAATTGTTTTGGCACAAAAGGAAAAAAAAATAAAAAAATTAAGAAATATTACAGTACAGTAAGAAACATTAGGATACAATAACTGCTAAGTCATTGTTTTCAGTGATGTCACTGCTGTTACTCTTCAAACCTCCAGTTATTTTCAGAAAAAAAGGAACAGATTTTAAAAGACAGGAAAACATATTCATTCACAGTTATTACTGTTTTGGACAAAGGTTGGTGATCATGTCCATGTGTATTATACAACTTGAGGGTTATCCCAATAAAACAGCAGAGATGGGAGATTTAAAAAAGAAGTAAAAATGGAAAAAACTGTTGCAGATTATCCTTATCTGCATGTATGTGGATGTAGTTTTACAACAGCACTAACAAAAGACCAAATTCAAATCCCAAAACACTTAGGTTATTAACAAAAGAGCTGAGCTTCATATATTTACACAATGATTTGTTTCTTGAATGAATATGGTAGTTTCATTAGTTTAACATAATTCTAATTCCTTTAAGGTATTTCAAGCTTTTTGATTTAATTTTTCTCTTCTTCCCCTCATTTGAATACTGGCAAAAAACATGTAAAAAATTTGAGTCAACCCTTAAAAAGGATAAAGAGATAGCCTTGGAGCATTTCCCATCAATGCAAGAAATTCAGTTCAAGGCAGTGAAGCTGACACATCACTATCCGTAGTGACAAATGAAGCCTTTGAAAACAAGAAGGAAAAGGGCCATTTACCTCTATTCTCTCTCTTTTTTTTTTTTTTCCCCTTCTTTTCTTTTTTTAATGTGAGCAGGAGAGGTCATGTCTTTCTGGCCCATATGGGCATTCACTCCATTTAAGATCTCGGTTGTGGAAAGGTTAAGAGGAAATATGTATGGGCAAGAATGCTTACTCTGTTGCCAGGGGAATGAGAATAGTTGAGCCTGTATTTGATCTTTTGGTGCCCATCATACTTCATACTTTTCATCTGTCATACCACATCACACCAATATGACAGAGTAAGCTGTCTGAGCACCTTGATCCAGCTATTGCTGTGCCTCTACGCTCCCCCACTCGGTTTTTGACAGAGACTTTCCAGAGGTACCATAAGCAGGCATCTTTTCAGACAGTTGTTCGTGTTGCTATTTATAGAGCAAATTGTTACAAAAATAGCTTTGGAGCTGACACATATTTTCTTCTCTAGGGTAGGAGATGACCTATCCCTCCCTGCATTGCTGTCTGTGATGATTCCTGAACTGTTTACATATAATGTAATTCCTGGACACTAATCCAAGTGTTATTGTGACAAACATAAAAAAACATATTTTAGCCTTAACAGTCATCTCTGGAGATTTTCTTACAATTGTTCTCTGCTCCTGATGGAGGCAGGACAGAGGTGTGCTGCCATGAGACTGAAATAGGCAATAGCTATTCTCTTTTTCAGAGGGACAATAGGACAGAACTTTACAAGAATGTTTGTAACCCTAGTCTGTGACTTTTCCTATTTGTTTCTGTAGCAAATTTAAAGATTTCCCACCTTCTTCCTACATTCAAAGGCTGTTTATGGAATACACTTCTGAATCAGTATGAAATAATTATGAAAGAAGGAATTAGATGCGAAAAAAATGTTGGTTCAAGAAACAAACCTGAATAACTTTCCTGCTCAGGAAAGACATGCTGGGAGAGATCAAATTCTACTTTACTTTTTGCTGACTATACTTTCATGATATTTACTGAATGACACTACGTGAAGCAAAATATGGCATATTATGCCATCTTTCATGTGCCAAATTTCATGGAAGATAAGAAGCCTCTTCATCTCCGTATTTTTACAAGGCATCTGAAAACCAGTAAAACACTTGAGAGCATAGTATTTTCAGAAGAAAACGTATTAACTCCAGAACTTCATTTCTTTTGATGAAGGGAGATCACAAACTACTAGTGATCATACTAGTTTGCTCACATCTTACCTAGCTGTTAGGAATCAATCCAAGGGATTCTTCAATGCTCTGACATAGTAAATTAAACTAATCTGAGCTATGCTATGATTTTTTTTTTTAATTTCTTAGACAAAGAGAATCATAGAAGTGTTAGTTGCATGGGACTTCTCAAAGTCACCCAACCTCCCGCTTGAAATGGGAGTGTTGCCAACAAGATCAAGTCAGTGATGGATTTGTCTAGCTGAGTCTTAAAAATCTCCAAGGACAAAGATCCCTCAGCCTCTCTGGGTCACTGCTAACCTGCACTTACCTCCTGGTGAAGAAGTTTTCCTAATATCTTCTCCCCACGTGCGATGACTCTTTTGGTGTCCCTTTACTGGAGTGCTACAGGTACTCCACAGTCTACTTGAACTTGGGACACAAAACCAGATAAAGTATTCTGTAATCATCCTGCTGGCCAAACTCCCCATAAGGTAACTCAGTATGAAATTAGTAATATTCATGATGAGGACTTTGGTTTGGCGTAACTGCAATCCTCAAGTTCCTTTCAGCATACAAAAGGAAATAGGCTTTGTCCCCTTGCAGGACACACAGAAAAAATCCAACAAAATTAAATAATGCAATAATATGTTCCATGAAAGTCAAAATGTAGCCCACTCTCACTTTAGTTTAGTGATTTCCTCTCCCCCTGTATTGTGCACTAGAACTTTTTTTTGTTTGTTTTGTTTTGTTTTTTTTGTTTTGGTTTTGGTTTTGTTTGTTTTGGGTTTTGTTTTGTTTTGTTTTGTTTTTTGGTTTTTTGTTTTTTTTCATCAAGCAGCACTTGTGCTGTTGATCTATATTTACTTCTGGTGTGCTGTGGGACCAGCTAAGGCTGCCCTGGTTCCAGCACACGGAGAGATCATCCATCAGCTGGACAGGGGTAGAGAGCTATACTCATGTCTAGGGGAACTCGACTAACGCCCGTGAAATTCCAGTAAGGACCAGTCTGGCATTTGTGACTGCAAGAAGCAAATCTCAGTCAGCAAGATAAATTCACATTTTCTAAAACAGATTTAAGGGAGGACTAAGTCAGTTCTAAACAATTTCAGAGTTAGGTACACAGCAGAATGTCATGTTCTCTTCAAGCTTCAACTAAGTGTTACATGTAGAATATAGTTGTTCTCGGTATTTTTTCTTTTCTCCCTTTCTGTTCCTTTTCACAGCAACAAACCTTAGTAAACAGAGAAAATGGGGTTCATTATACTGTGTAATACCTTTTTTAAGAATTATAGCAGAAAGGCTTTCTATATTTATGTTTCTATCAAAAAATGTGGCTAAAAATAGAAATGGTTCCCTCTCATCAAGGAGTGAATCTGCCAAATGTCATTGTTATAGGAAATCTAAGTCACATTGGATTACCACCTGGCACTATCAAAGCTAAACTACTGTCAATTTTAAAGGAAGAAAATATGATCAAATTATCACGGGTTTATGAAATATGTTTAGAACCATGTTAACTCTTTTCAATCCTCTCATAACATAATGAAAAGGAAAAGGTTACTCCTCAGTGGAGGAATTTACTGTCACTCTAAAGCTAAAATTTGAAGAAATCAGAAAAGTTTGAGATTCACAACTCAAAGATCAAGAAAAGAAAATAACAGTGAGAAGAAAGGATAGACTTAGCATTTTGATACAAGTGATAAAGCAAAACATTAATGTAATTTTGAGGCATGCTTGGCTTCTAGTTTCTAAATTTACAGTTAATTTCACCATCTGATGAAATTATGCAAGATGAGTAACAAATTTGGAAATATTTAAAATTCACTAAACATAATAGATCAACTCTGCCTTTTCAAAAGGTTTCTGTTGGTCATAAATAATTTGGTTGAATTTGATTTTTTTTTACAAATAATTTGCAAAAATATTGTTCTACCAACATAGATATCCAACCTGCTGGGAAATGATAATGAACCAGAAATTGTAATGCAAAAAATTGAAATAACTTCCCATATATATCTCTACATATATATGTGTGTGCGTGCAGACACACCAAATCTTACTAAATAAACTAAACAACCAGTTTTGAAAGTAATTCTTGAGAACCAGTAATAAGTTTTTAAGCACCCACCAAACTATATATGTGTGGTCTTCCATTAATTCCTCCAATCTCGCCAAGATGTCTGCATTTGGCTAAAGCTGAGGAGCAGTGTCTGCATTTTCTAAATGCTCAACATGCCCTTTGTTTATTCGGACCCTGTCTTCTTGGCAGATGGAGAGACTGCCTCAACTATTTGGAGAATTTAAGACAGGGAAGCTGGTGTGGGCATCTCCATGAGCTGTGGGAGCTAATGTAGCTTAAAAGCGTGGTCAAAATTGTTTTAGGATTTGTAGATCTCAGGTTATCACTATCTTCCAGAATACACCTACAACTGAAATTTACAAGACTCTGTCAGTTAGAAGCTAACATGGATGATCAGGCAGTGTCTTGGCCAGCTAAACATTGCTACTAATTTGACTTTTGGAATGGTATCACATAATGTCCAACCCACTGTTTCAAAGAACAATATTATTAAATGTAAAATGTCCTAAACATGGGCCACTGTTGCCATCCCAGCTTGACCAGAATAAAGGCCAAGAAACCTCTGATCTCTGATGCAACACCTGGAGCTGATCCATGGAGCACTGGGACAAGAGAAAACAAGATTGTAAAGCGCATGTTTGAACTGTGCTCTGAATTAAAAATTCATTTGTGTAATTTTGCATCTCTACAAGTTTTCAATCATTTGACATGTTGCATGCTGCATCCTGACTCAAACAAAGTAAATAGGTAGGAAAGAAAAGATGTATCTAAATTATAATGCAGTCCAGTTAGTTCCCTACCAGTCAAGAAATATATTCTGTCATTGATGAAGATAAGGTTATTCTTTCATTTTTTCTCTACTAGGATCCCTCACCTTTCTCAGAAAGGTCCAACTGTAATTAAAAATACACTGGTCTAATGTCAAGTAAGGTTAACAGTATTTCCCAACATTTTTGTTTCTTTTTTTTTTTTTTCACATCGGTAAAGGCAATATTATGATGTTGACTTTGTTCAAAAAAAAGAATCAGCAATAGGATTTATTGTGTCATTAAGGCACAACAAAACACCAACAGTCCTATATTTTCAATAGTGATTTTATTTGCTGAATAGTGGCAGCCTTGATGCATACTAGTTTCACTGCTGACAAAATCAAAGTAGAGACAAAGTATTTACTGTAGATGGGTTCTGTTGAGCTTAAGTAGTGTGTGGGGTCGCAGTCTCTCTATTTCTAATTTTAATATTGTTTTGGGACCAGTGCTGTATATAAGCCTAAATTGCCATACATTTGTAGCAATTTTCTGTTAGAAAAGACACACTCACACGAAAAATAATGCTTTTTACTGAGTTCATGCCTTATACAATATTCAATTTCTCTGGTCATTCTCTCTTGCTAATTGAGTGCTCCTGTTTTTAGCAGCAAAACCCCTGTTGATGCTGCTGGGAACAAGAAGCTGTTTGGCTTTATGGCAAGCATGGGGATAACCTGTTGGTTTTTAGGGCCTAACAAGGGAATTCACACAGGAAAAAGTGGGAAGACTTCAACTGAAATGCTCTGCTATAGGTGTCTGCCTTACACCTATCAGTGATAAAGGATGCTACGCAGGTAATAATTTTACTCCTTTACAGATTGGTACTTCCTTTCTCAGTGGAGTCCCTTAAAATAAAAGTGCAACATACTGGAAAGCATGAAACTCCTTGCATTTAAGTACAGACCTTTTTTCCTTCATGTGCTTATTCTGATGAAATCTGTGTGACTTATTTTCCACAAGGTTTTAAATGAAAAGCCATACTACCTAAAGTTTCCCAAAGAGCAAACACTATCACCCAAGCAGTACTTGTCAGAGAGCACAAAATTCCCACAGTCTTTCTCATCCCAAAAGATGTTCAAGTCCTTCCCATGTCATGGTAAACCAAACTGAACTTTGTTCACTAATTAATCAGAGTTTTCTTTTAATTTTTAGTTATTCATTACAGATAGTTATTAATGGCACTTGCTTTGTAAATTAAACCGGTTTTAAAGTCTAAATCCTGCAAGCTAAGGTTTTCAGATCCTATCTCTCCTCCTGTTGTTGGACCGGTGCTGTATGGACTTACACAGGCCACCTGAGAGAATTTCATAAACTCTAATGAAAAGTATTTGACAGAAATTGCAATATCTGTTGCTGTAATATATTTATGAAATGCTGACCCCTCCATTTCCTCTTTACTTTTTCTCTAAAAGCTGTTTATTGAGGTACCTATGCCATAGCATAGTTTAATGTATGTTTTCAGATTTACCGCACTGAAATATGTTGCCTTGCAACTGGAGATGTTAAAGCAGTTTTTCTACATAAGTAGTAGGCCCAGGAAAATAATACCAAAGGAAGTTTTTCAATTCACAATATGAAGCTGAGACCTTCTTACCTTATTGGGGCAAAATAATGTTATCATGGCAGCTGGCCTTCCTGCTTATGGCTTCCAGTTTTTCTCTGGTCAGACAGGACAGGATTTGCAATTTTATCACTGAGGAAATCCTCCTAAACATTAAAACATTAAAGGGATTGGTAAGTTTTCTTTCAAGCTCAAAACCAGAATACTGTCTTTTAAGACCATTTTACCTCTTGGTATGAGTAAAACATCAACATAATTTCGCATTAGTAGAAGTACCTCTGGAAAGAACAAGAGGTGGCACTTTTGACTCCTACCTGTGCTCCCTCATTTACATAGTGGGAGAAGAGAATTTTCCAAGCAGTCCTGTGACATCTTGGCAATCCAATTTTGCATAGCTTTTGCTGCCTGGGGAGTGGAGGAGAAGCCCACAGCCTGCAGAACAGCTAGCACAGGGCTGTGAGTTGATATATGCCCCTACAATGCTACTGCCAATGTAATTTTTAAATTACATCATTTAAACCCTGTTTACATGCTTATGTTTTACCAAATGATCCTCTGTGAATCAGAGGCAGCCTGTCTTTCACCGCCTAGCATATCCCACTGGAATGCTGCTCACCAATTTTAGCAATATATTTTTTAATTTTGTTTTTAGCATCAGACTGAATATGATCAAATCCCCTCCAGCTCCCAAATGCTCCTCTAGCTGCTTGCTGTGTTTTCCTGCCGGAGCCACAGCCTGATGCACATTCTCAGACTTGTTGATGAGTCACCCGGCACAGGAGGACACTGGGATGGAGTCTGAGCCTGCCCACTGGCCCGCATAGCTGAAAACCAATACTGGTTGCTATTTACATCAACAGCATAAATGCCAGTGTATTTGCAACATTTTTAAGGATGGTTCAGAAAGCTAAAAGTTGGGAAAAAAAAAATACTCTCTTTCCCCAGTCATAATGCTGGATTCACAGTGTTTACAAACAGCTGTTGCAACAGCCCCAAGCTCCAAAGAAATATGTGAGACATCTGAGAATCTGACAGTCAAACCCAGCATTTGTTCCAGTGCATCCCTTCTATGGCTTGGAGTAACAGGAGACATGGTCCTCCTGGTATTTGTCGCCGTGGCAGCTGTGTACATGGCAGTGGCAGCAGCTATGCAGCTATTTGCTCCTTTACTTACTGCAGCACGTGAAAAGTGAGCCCACAGATGGGGGAATTCAGACAGAAAAGAGTAGAGACCAAAGCCCACTGAAAAAAAAAATGTTATATAAATAACTTATAAATAAAGGGATTCATCAGGGGTACATGGAACAACTTGGGTGTTAAAGGTAACAACACAAGGCTTGAAAACAAGTGTTGCACAGCTCCATTTCTCACTTCACGGAGGTTTTAGGAAAACAGCAGTCCCACATTGACTCCTACGCTGCAATTCTGCCTCACCATGGCTGTTCCTCCACCTACTTTCCATCTCACTCTAAGATCCTGCAAGGAGAGCTGGCATTTGCAATCCCTCCTGCGGCTGAAGGCAAAGCAAAGACTTCATATCTCTTCCCTAGAGAAGTGCAGTACAGCATTAAGAGCAGAAGCAAACACAGGAGCTACATACTACACAAGTGATACAAAGTGAACACAAAACTACGTGGTAGTTGTTTCATTAAGAAAACGTTTCAAAACAACTGAGTTTTGTTCAGATGAGGGATGATTTTCAGTGTGCAGAACTTGTTAAGAGAGGAAGTGGCTGTGCACAAAAAAATATCAGATCTTTGTCAGCTGTTCCCAGCAGCAGCTACTGGGTCAAATCTTGAGATTCTTGTGTTATAAATTGTTGTTCCTAAAGGACACCAATCAATGGCAATGTCCTTGTGCAATAATTTGAATTTTTATTGTATTTTATATTTTGTTCAGGGCTCTTAAGATTTGTATACATTCTTTGTATACCACAAACAGCTTATGTTTGCTCTTCCAACAAAAGAGCCTATAGCTTTTAAAACGCATTGAAAAAAAAGAAGATATCTGGCATTTTTTACATAAGTAAGGTTTAGAGCAAATAGATGTCAGGACCCAGGGATATTTTCATTTTTATCCCGTTAAACTTTACAAGTTTTAACCGTGCTTCTGAATTCTTCGGAGAAGCTTCGAAATTCACAAGTTCATACAATTCACAGAGCATCTGTTGTGAAAAATAAAGAGATTGTGACTTCCAATTTAAATAATTAAGAATTCCACTATTAAAAATAAAATCCTTGTTATTTAAAATAAAGCCCAGAATAGTCAGAATAAAAAAAATCTAACTTAGAAATTTCAGAGTAAACCTGAAATTGATATGAATTGGAGGACTCTTTGTAGTCCATTAGAGTTATCTGTATGTACATCTGCAACATTACATTTAAAATTATGTGTCTAGCTGCTGTTGAAGCCTGTAGGAGCAAGGAATCAAGGTCTGGATCCTCTAAAGTACCAAAACACCTATTAGGGTACCATTTAAAGTAGCTTAATTTGGATAAAAGTAAAATAACTAAATCCTTTTCAGGAGCTGTGCCTCAACGACCTTTCGGGATTCTGAAAATCTCATTGTAAAGCCTTTAACTGGGTATCAGAAGAAACTCTTTAATAGATGAAAAGTACAAGGAAAGAAGAGGATGAAAAGAAGGACTTTGTGGGGGAGGACAGAGGACCTGCTCTTGGCAGAGGAAACTTCTGAAGAGGATGCTAAGAAGCCTGAAGACGTGGGTGACAGTCGGTGACATGAGGATATTTCAATTGCATTTGAGGGTTGTTTAGCCCTTTGTGCACTGAAAATGAAGAACAAATTTGCATGTATCAAATTCAGTGTGAATTTTGCACAGCCCTAGTTCAATAATCTAAGTTCCCAAAGCTCATTTTTGTTAACAGCGTCTTGTTGAGCGTCTTTCATGCAAAGATCTCCAAGCTTTATAAACTATGCTCTGTGAGGCTAGCTTCTCTTAACAGATTGCAAATGGGGAAACAAAGTTGTATATTTTTGATCTTGACTTCCCTCAGATCACCTAGAGGGCAGCGGCACCGTTGGGACACTGTCCTTCCAGTGCCTCACAGTTAGAAAACACCTCACCAATGTGTTAAATTGGTGTGTTAAATCAAGTGTGTTCTCATTTGCATAAGGAGAAATAAGCCCAAAATAAGGTAATGGTCTTATTAGAGGTCACAAATCCTGGGATGAATTAGTAAGCAGGAGGTCCCTGTTGTTGCACTGTTCTCTGTCAGTCAGGTTATTCTGCCAGATTCCTTAGAGGTATGGATAACTGGGCTTTTATTTTTTCTTTTAATGTCTTCATGCATATTTTCATTTTTTCTTACATACTTCTGTATCCCTAGCTGCTTTATCTGAGCTAAGGGAACACATCAATTCAAAATGAAGTGATGGTGTGCTCAGGAGAGTCACCTTAGCAAGGCAGGGACTGCTGGTTTAATAATATGAAGGAAGTTTTTAGAAAGTTGTTTTAAAGGTGTAATTGGACTGAGGAAAGCTTCATCCTAAAAGAACGGAGGACAAGAGTCTTGTGGTTCTGACTGCAACGCACCATTTTTTAGCAGAATATTTTGATTTAATTGAATCGTGTGGGGAAAAAACCCAACCTCAAAGTTTCTTATTGTTTGAAGAAACACAGTGTGCCAAGCTTTACACTTCTGTTGCTTTTTGGCAAAAAGTTGGTTTTTGCACTTCTGCACTGGGTGTAAAATATTCCCTTTGGCTACCATGTAAGCAGCAAATTAGGTGAAAAGTTTTGCCCAAGATTTCAGGGAAATATTTGAATCTCTTCCCTATCTCTACCGAAGCTACCTATAGTCAAACTACAGCACTCTTTGCTACTGCAAAACTTTGTTATAAATACAGGCTGCCATTCTCTATAAATGTCTCATGGCCTAGTGCCTGCCGAAGAGCACTGTCCACTTCAGTTGATGATTTTTATTTTTTTTTTCAGGTTTGAGAAATAAACATTAGCTTCTCAGGGTCTGGTCTTCTTTTCTTCATTACTGCTTCCTAAGTTTTTTTGGCTATCACCTGAATCTAAATTCCTTACCTATTTAACAACTCTCGTACTTTCTTTTTCCACCCTGAATAAACAGTCTGCTTGAAACTAGGAGAGGAGGGGGAAGTGAACATTTGTGTGCAGAGAAAAAACGTTCACAGGGGTCTGAAAGACATTCTTGACACACAAAAAAACCTCCACACACTAATAGACTGTGTGCAGTGACCAAAATGTCACTATTTTTGAAGTGTCTGGCTTATACCTGCCTCACATAATGGTCACTCTGAAAAGACTTTGGGCAACCAGTTGACCACTAAGTATGAAGCTGATTTTTTGTATTATTTTTATTTGTTTTACATTGTGGTTAGGTTTTCAAACCCTCCTTACTCAGGAGTTGAAAAAAAAACCCAAAAAACAAACCAAAAAAGGAGAGAAAAGGAGAGAAAAAGAAATAACCCAAAGAGATGTAGAGAGATAGAAAGCCAGAAGGACAATTTACACATGCAGACAACTCATACAGGCACACTAAAGATTTCAAAAACAGGCTAGCAGAGAGGATTCATAAACAGCCCCTTGAAAACACAAGCTCCGTTTTCTTTAGGAGAACACACCATCCCTTGGAGCAGCATCCCAAGCATAGAGCGCTGCAGATCTGTCATAATAAGGTGTGCTGGCATGATGGCTGTCTGCACACTTGGCTCCGGCACCACTTAGCCAGGCTCCTCTCCCTGTTAGCTCAGCAATTTCCCAGTGGTCAGTCTGTCTTGCCATAATCACACACTGGCGCCACAAGAGCGTTTCTTAACTGCACGCTGTACCTTGTAATGAATGCAGACTAAAATATTCTAAACCACCTCAGTTCGTGAGAAGCCATGACCTCAGGCTTGACTGCTCGACACCATATTTGCTTATACAGAGCACCTGATGAAAAGAATGCCAGCTGCAATGAAAAGAGTGTTTTTTCTCTATCTTTCATTGGTAATTTTAAGATACATGGAATATGACTTATTTCACCCTTGTTCCACTCTTTCAATGGGTTTAAACTGGAACGTTCTCTGGTCTACCAGTAGCTCTAAGATGGTTTATATGAAATGTGGTTGGACAGAAGAGATAAAGTAGATGGAGGACACAGTTTTGGAAAGTGCTTTGGAAAACACTTTACTTTTGAAAGTAGAAAAGTCAGTATTTCTTCTGCACTGAAACACTTGTCTTTCCAGTATGCATCTTATCGTGTCTTTAATCAGGAGTGAGTAATGTTAAATTTAATACAAAGACCTGATGTCTCTGTCAGACTTTGCTGTAACTCAGAAATAAAGGTGCTCCGAGCTTTAGAGCAGACCAAAATGTAAATTAAGAATCATTTTCCATTTTAAAAAGGAGAAAATTTTACAAGTCTCATTCAAACTCAGCAGATCTCTCTTTTTCTTCCCTTTGCTTTCATGTCACCAGGTGCAAGAAGCCACAGCTTCAGGGCCTCCATCATATTCAATGATTAAAAAAAAAAAACACAAACAAAACACACAAAATCAAAGCAATAATGTGCAAGATGGCTGAGATTTAATTCAGGTGGTTTTCTGCAGCTGTTCTGTCACGTTTTGCATGCAGCTTACAGGAGGAAGCTTTGAACACAATTTTCAAAGTATTCATCTTTTTTTTCCCTTTTATTCTTTCTCTCATCCATGTGATGGCAAAAGAGACATAATTCACAGAAGAAGGTTCCTAAAAGCACCTGACATTTCAGTAATATTAGCTAGAACAGCTGTTATCATAATCCTACCACAGTAGTAGTGATTTGTCATCATTAAAAAAAAGGTTAAGAAGTCTTTACAAAACTGCATTCATGGTATACTTTGCATGATAAATTTATCTAGCTTGGATTGAATACTCAAAATACATTGAGATATTTACTTTGTCTTCATTTTGAAAAACAAAGACATTTTCCAAACTATTTTAGAGGCCTTGGAAGGGACAGCATGTAGCACAGCTTTTCAGTTTCTGTTATTGTGGGTCCACGCGTTTTGCCTTTGGTAGACAATTTTGCTTTCAGTTAGAAATTCTTGCCAGACTTTCTCCACCATAAAATACACAGCTAATTTTTCTGCATTCTCCCTTAGTAAGACATGTAGGTTTACTTCAAGTTTTTTCATTTTAGATGCATCAGAGGTGGTGTTCTCATGCAAACCCCATGTCCACTATCTGGACCACGTTAAGCTCAGTAGGAAACTGGGACCTGACTCTTGTAATTTTGCAAGAAAGGTTCATGGCAGAGGAGTTCTTCTTGATTTACAGTAGCATAAGGGAGGAAGAGTTCCAGCTGGGGATCTTGGTGTGCCCTGGTAAGAAGGATGGATGGATGAAGGCAAAATGCCTTCTGCTGGGGTGACATTGCCTTTTGTTTCACTGCAGTCTGTGAAAGTAGTCTGTCTTTCTGTCAGGGTTTTTGGGTGTCTGGCTGTGGGAAACAGTTGAAGTTGAACCACCTCTTCCCTGGGAGCAACCTGGACAGAACAGGACCTGATGGTCACATTTTTCATTCCACCAGTGCAAAGTTGCAGCAACTCTATTGAAATGGCCTCAGAGTGCCTTTGTCTGTGGAGGCAGATGGTAGTAAAGAACCATTCTGGCTGCCTTTGTTCATTCATTCAGCCTGCCTAGGTCAGCAGAAGGACTGTTTTGGCAAGCATAACTTAGGCCAGCCTCACGGTAGAGGCAGTAACCTGAACACTGACCATCCCTGTCTGATTCCTTTGTGAAAGAGAGCTCAGCTGTGTCTCATGAACGGTTGGAGCCTCTTTTTTACTTTCTTATTTAGATATTGAATTTAGGCATCACAGCAGAGTGAATGACACTTATGCAAAGTGATATTATTTCTCGTATTTTTCCCTAAGCTTGAAAATTCTGGCATTGATTTCTTGCTCACTTCCCACTGCACTAAACTGGTATTTCTCAGATACTGACAGCCATGCACATAAGGTGAATGAAGATTGAGACAATTGTCAATCTATCCAGTAGAAGTGCTGGTGCTTCAAAAGTTTTTTGTGTAGACTCTATTCTGATACTGGTAAGAATTGCTATTACACTCAATTAAACATTTTCCTGACTGGTTGCTCTCACTTTGATTGCTTTCTATTTTGGGGAGGGGGAAATAAAGTAAAAATAATTATAAAGTATATTTAAAAATTAACACAAACAGCTCTATTTGCATGTGAAAAATTGTATAGTCGGGGAGAAATAGGCTGAGGTTTGCATTGACAATCTATTTTGGCATAGATCACACAAAATCACATGGAATAAGTTTTTATCTGTAAAGGAAAATTTTATAGACACACTGAATTCAAGAAATTTAGTTAAATATCCACAGGAGAGATGCAGAAAAAGCTCAGTGAAGACACAGTCTAACCAGAGCCTTTGCAGGACACTGTGACTCCACAACTGGAAGAACAGGAGCAGCACAAGGACACTATCAAGACCAGAAATATCAAGCATTTGAAATCCTGACTTTGGTCAGCATTTCTCAAATGGTGAGGTCTCGTTTAGCAATCTGGAACAGCTACAGCACCTCTAAAGAGCCTGCAACATGCTATGCAGATGGATCTGCATGAAGTTAATGCTGAATTGAATTAATTTGCATACCATTAGTTCTCACAGACTAGTAAGTGTTTTTCCATTCCTTTGTACATTGTATTTCCAGCCAGA
>VZRE01000689.1:15863-36554 GCA_013396775.1 Cephalopterus ornatus
TTTTTACCTTTTCAGCTGCAACTTCCTTTCAATACAGCTGTGGCTCTATGTCTGACCATTGCTCTCTAATGAACATCAGTTTTCATAATTTCTGCTGAATCAGAACTCAAGATCAGAGCCCTTGACAAAATCTGAACTTTTCTATGTTATTTCTACTTCCTTGATCGTGTGCGGCACACTTTGATTGCATTACCCTCACTAAACGTTTCCCTCAACTTCAGGCTGATGTCCTTAGAACAAGACACAACTAGAGAGCTGTGTGAATCTGCTCCAGGGGAGACAGAAAGAAAGGGGAAGAAATGAGAAAAGGTCAAGTGAAACTTTCTGCACAGCCCAGCAGCAAGTTACTTCCCCTCCTGCAAAATACGGAATACCCGTGGCTGGCTATGCTATACCACCAAAAATTGAAGGGAAAGAGACTAAAGAGAGACTCAAGTCTCTGGACAGAGCTGTCAGGGTTCTCCTCACATGAAGGATGGTCATGGGATGGATAATTAGGGAAAACAAACTTCTCAAAGGAAAGCAGCAAGTGCTGGATGGAGACATCAAGCTGGCAAGACTTGAGGTCAGAAATGCAGAGGTGCACTGAGGAGGTGAAGATGTCACCCAGGTGCCAGAGAGAAAGCTACTTCCTCCTCAACAGCAGAGGGAAAGTGAGAAAGCTTTTCTAAAGTCATGATGGTACATAGAAATATCTTTTAAAAAACAAATTGCTACAGAATTTGCTATTTTTCAAGGAAAATGTCTTTAATATTTTCAGCAATCGCTCTGAAAAAACTAGTTATTTTTATTGTGTGCAGTCACCATATTTGTCGGTAGGAGGAAGAGATACTGGGTAAATACCCTAAGGTATATGCTGCAGAACATGAGATAAAGATGACTTAACAGATCAGAAGGGTTTTAACAAGACATGAGAAATTTGGTGCTCCTTACCAAAGCTTGACCAACGTGTACAGGATAATCTGGATTGCTGAGGATCAGCATCTGCGGAGAAAGCCATGATCCCTCTGTGCTTCCTGAGGAGATGCCTTAGCTGCAGTCAAGGCTCTATAGTTGCACATGCAGATGCAAGACAGGTCAGCGAGAAAGCCTGGCAAGGTCTGTCACCAGAGCTGCAGAGAGCATCTGACAGATGTGATGATGCAGGAGATGATGGCCCTTCTCTTCAAGAAAGGCAGGCATTTGAACACGGTGCCACCCCTCTCCCACTGCCACCCCCAGGAAAAACCTGAGTTAGATGAGGGAAGTCAGGGAGAGAAAGTCAAACAACATAAAAAAAGAGAGAAACAGAAGGTTATACCTAGTGCCAAAGGGAAGAAAAAGACTAAGCCTTAAGCTAAGAAGGGGGGAAAGGCCAGGTCTGCATTCACAGGGAGGAGAAAGAGAAAGGTTTGAGCACAAAATCAAAAGGAAGGAAAAGGACAAGCTGAAAGCCAGAGGGGAAAAGAGGGTAAAGATAAAGTCGGAGAGAAGAAAGAAGTACAGTGTGTTAACAGAAAGCCTGCTGAATAGGAAGCAAGATAATTCTATCGAAAGTTAAAAATTTGATCTCCTTATGTTTTCAACGTATCCAAGTACTTATATAGTTAAAAATGGGAAGTGTAGCTAGAATGCACAGATCGTGTCTGCTTATCTCAGTACACTTGGAAGCAAAGCAGCCATTTGTGTCACTTCCATGACACTGCTAATACCATGGTGTTTGTATCCACAAGCGAATCTCAGCACATCTTGGCTCTGGCTTGCAGCACGGACAAGCAGAAGCAAACCTACTAGGACCACAGACACACAAAAGTCTGAAGATGTATCTTCCTAGAAAAGTAGATTTTGTTGGATCAATGGCAATGTGCTCAGAGTAAAACAGTAATTTGTCATAGTGGTAAAATAAACTATTATACAAGACAATGATAATGCAAATATTTACAGATGCAACAAGTAATAAAAGCAAAGACATTGTCAGATGTAAAGATAAACAGAGAACTGACAATTTTAAGTGGCTATCATAAAATTACAAGAGTAACATTCTACCTAAGAAATCTAAATTAATCACCTGCAAAGACAGGAAAATGCAAGTACTGCTGATGCTCCTTGTGAGGCTATTTATACCTAAAAAAAGAACACAGTAAAGCTCCTAGATGCATGCTTTATCCTGGCAGCAAATAGGAGGACACATAGCTCATCTGAATGTTTCCTTAGAATATGACTTTGGAAACAGTTTGATGATGACATACTATCGGTTTCATTTGCTACTCTGCTGTTGAACACAGTGGACAAGCTGCAGCATTAGAGAGCAACATACAGTTGCTTCACAAGAAATGTGCCTTTATCTTCAAAGTAGCAGATTTATTGACTTTAGTAAGCAGAAAATATCTATCCGGACATTAGACAAACACAGACTCAACACAGACTGAGAAAAAGCTGATAATTTTATTAAACTGACTGCATTTTTGTTACATGTGCTTGGGAAATTTCCAATAACACAGAGCGCCAAAAGGCCTGGTTGTGAGTCTGACAAAAATCCCACAGAACTGAAAAGGATAAATATATGATTTTTTTTCAGACACAAATTGTACTACATTGCAGAAGTATAAGGGTGTGTTTCTTCAACTTTGCTTGGGCCATGCAAGGTTTACTTTTGTCGGTAGTTCAGCTATTACCATGACTATTATCGATACAACAGACCCTATACCTGAACACTTGCAGAACATACCCCACTTACAGAGTTGGGGAAAATGCTGTAAGGTTGTCCCCCAGGAGCAATGGCCATGGCAGCAAGATCTTGTTTCCTTCAGAGTCCTAGCTCCATGCCTAAAAGCAGTCTTAGTAGGATTAGCAAATTATAAAGCTCCATAGGGATAGATAATGAGGATTTCTGCTCACATTTCCAGTAATAAGAGTCTAACAAGGTTTATGGAGCTAGTGCAAGTGGAATTTAAGAAGCTTTTGCTGTAGTGCATGACCAGATGGTGATGAGAGGAAGAGTGGTCGGGCTTCCGTGGTGGAAATTGTGGCTTACTGGGTGATGAAATAAAAGCATTTGGGAGAGAAGAGTGGGAAGGCACTGGACTGCGATAGCTCAGAGCCGGAGGAGTAAGTCTAGGGTAGAGTTTGCACCATTAAAGCAAACTTTAGGAAACTGCTGCACGTAGGAGCTCTGTTTCACTGGTGGCACAGCTAAAAAGTATGTACTGCAGAAGGCACAACTCAGAGTTGTGGGAAGTGAGGGAGGCATAAGGACACACGCAGATCAAGGGAAAAATAAAACGTCAAGAGGCTCATCGTTAAATAAGCATCTTTCCTCCAGTCTACTAAGTGAGGTGGAAGTCATATGAAAAAAAGAAAAATGGTCTATACCATTAAGTCAGTTCCAAAGCATGTCTAAATATATTCAGGGGGATTGAATTCAGTGTGCATAAAGTGCCTAAACTCTTCCAGTACCTCAGATCATTCAGTATTTTAAATATCATGGGGTTTTTTTACATATGTGCATGCATGCTTAGTTAGGTGTAAAGAAAGATCCCCCAGAGATACAGAGAGATTTCTGAGTGCTGATCCAATAGCTCAATAGAACTACTTCAGACCCCAGGGCTGACTGATGCTGTGCCTGCAGAAATAAAAGGGAGTGCACACACGTGCTAGTCTAGATGCACACACCATGTGTATGTGCATGCCATTGTACTGGGGTGTTGCAGTCACCGAGAGTGGGGTCTGCACACGAAGGGCCTTCAGCCTTGAGGTGAGTCCTAAGATATTTTCCCCAGGATGTTTCAGAGACATGAAAGGATGGTGCAAATAGGAGCTTTAAAACCAAGACTCTCAAAGTGAAGGGTGACTCTGATCTTAACTCCAGGCTTTCACAGAGAGAAGAGGCCAGATGGTGATTAAAGGGCAGTTAGTGTCAAGGTCACCCATAATTACCATAATTTTGCATTCTTGAGCTATTTTAGTTTGTGTCATAATGTTAATGTTATTTAAAGTGTGCTTGTTTATTTGTTGTTTATTTTAGAAAAGACATAAAACTGCAAATTTAAGAAATATACCTAAATTTCTGGGGTATTCAAAGGACTTGAGACCTGTAGCTCTGAGTCAGCCCCTGAGGAAGTAAGGCCAGCAAGGCAGACAGACTTTGAACCAAGGTTTTGTTTTGGCTTTATAAGTCCTTTTTTCTTGTTTCTCTCACGTAAGTATGAGTACTGGATAGGGTTTTTCTCTCTTTCTTTCTTTTTTGAACCATCTGAGTGAAATAACACAAACACTTAACTGCCAGATAGTTATTTTCCAGGGCTTGCTCTTTCTGCACATTCTCTCTACTGTACTTTAATGCATGTTAAAATGTGCAACAATTACTGTAAGCCTTGACATGAGCTATAAGCACTCATACCTACAATTTGAGCACCTCACACTGCTTGTTATGAAAAACAAGTTTTACAGCTTTTGTACTGGTAGCTTTTTCTTTCATGATGTTGAGATCTCTGAGCAGTGCTCAGCATCCTTTGTGTGTGTGATCATGCCTGACACAGTGGTCCCGTCTTCAGCAGGTGGTGGGGAGTGCAGTAAGATGCTGTAGACTGCAATCCACTGGTCTTACTCAGGCCAGGAAGTACGTTTGCATGTGGAAAGTGTAAATGGTGGTCTTAGCAGTACAAAGGAAGTCTCACCAAAAGACAGTAACTGAAAGGAAGTGCACATGGAAACATGCCATCACCCACACCCAACTGCAGCGAAACCTCATGCAGCTGAAGGGGGTTTATGGGATCTTTGAAGCATAGCCACCCACAACTGTCATCAGACCAATCTGTGTGAGGGTTTTTTTAATAGTGCTTTGGTTTGTTTTTTTTTTCTCTTTGACTTACATGCACAAGCTCTAACCTTCATGTTTGTGTCTGTGTATACACAGAGAGGGAAAACATGAACTTTTTCTCCTTTATCCTGTCCATGTTCTAAAATAAGATGTTACCCAAAACAATTTTATCCACACAAAAACTGAAAGAAAAGTCCCTAAGTGGGACTCCTGTTAGGGTCAAACCTCTAGGAGGAGTTGAGTAACAGTCATGGTTTGGCTCATACAGAAGTCATGATCTTGGTCCCTTGAAAATGATTGCTTAACCACAGCTGGCATCAGCAAAATACAATCAAGTTCAAGTGAGATTTCACTTTTACAGTCTGAGACCAAATCGTCATTTGTTCTTGTTTATTTTTGCAGTTTTTATTAAAAAGCTTATCCTTAGATGGCTGGACGTGGACCTTAGGGGCTGAACTGCTCTATGAATGGCGATGGTATATTTTCAGCTAAGTGTATTACTAGACTGCTTTAAGTTTCATCTGAAGAACACTGCTCAGATGCTGTTTTCGGATAATTATAATTACACCTTTGATGAATTTCAGTGTGGTAAGCACAAAACATGGTTTGCTGTCATTTCTTTGAAAAAAATGCACTTTATTTAATGTGTTTTGGCCCCTCCCGTACAATTTTTTTCTGTGTATTTGCATTCAGTGCAGCTATATTTATATAAGGTCCAACTAAAAATGGATTTTTAAGTCATTCTCTAAGACACTGCTGCTGTTCAACTTGAATGACTAAGTAAGTGAATGAATGAAGTGCTTAACTCCAACAGGTAGGTTCCTTCAGTGGCTTAAACAGTCATGGTCTCAAAAACACAGTTGTAAAGAAGAAACATAGCATATTTCCACCCATTTAGAAACCAGGAAAGCTGCCATCTGACAGGGATGCCTAACATGTGATAGTGACAACTAACACTAACATAATCCATCCTCTTTTCTCCATCCTTTCCAAGTCCCTCTGTCTGCCATTGCACATGCCCAGACACAACCCAGCTCCTCAGTGCAGGGTGTGCTGGTTTCAAAATCTCTGCTCAACATGGTATATTGTGCTACATGGTTAAGACAATGAGGGAAGGCCATTGTGGTCATCTCTTAGGAGATGTGGAACAGGTGACAGTGGAGACCAGGATAATGCCCTAATAGATGAAAGCGGAAGTATGCAGTCTCCTCAGACTTCACAAGTTATATCTGAAGTCTTTATGATAGGATGCAGTCCAATTAATTCATTGGACTACAAGGGCCAAAAGACACTACCAAAGAAGGTTTCTCTTCATTTATTTAAGGCCACGTCAATAAAAGACCAAAACCACCCAAACCTACTAACAGGTCACAACCCTGCAGTTATCTTGAAACAGAACACAACCAAAACAAGGGAATGCAGCATTCAGGCTGAGTCTCCATTATCCAACACAGCAGTCACCTCACACTCCAGAGTCAAACCCTGTTCACAGCAACACGTGTGAGACTGTCCTTCTCCCTCCTTACCCACTCACTTCTCCTTCCACAATCCACATGTATCTGTGCTAGAGGCTCCGCTTACAATGGATCTGATAATGCAAGCAAAATGGGCTGGATGATAGTTTGAGGTTGGGGAAAAAAATAAAAAAAGGAGAAAGAAAGGTTTTCCAATTGCTTATGATTTTCAGTTTGCCAAGCAGTAAACAAAACCCCAAGAGCCACCATCTCCTTCAAAATTGCCGTTTTTATCTATGCTGCTCCACAAAGCAGCTTCAAGTGGTACCCACAGTACCCTGACACAAAACCACAGGAGGGTGAGGTTCCTGCTTCTCTGGGCCCAACACAGGGAAGCTATTTATTTTGGGTGCATCTCTGTGCAGTGAGTCATGTTTCGACTGGAAAATTGTCCACAGCTTTCTCGGAGATCTCTGTTGCCAGCAAAGCTGGCATATTACCCAATTCGTCCCAGCTCCCTTTCTGCACCCCCACCCCCTTCCTCAGCTTGAGCTGCCTTTGCGTTGTTAAAGCCCCCATTTAATAATAGTCATTGTGCCATGTTAACCTTGAGAGTCAGGGAGAAGGACAGTGAAGGACGTAGCTGTGTGCTATAATGAGCATTTGGTGCTATAGCAGGTGGGAAAGGCTTTGGGGATCTGGGCAGATTAGAAAGAGAGGGGGCTCTAGCAGATGTTGAAGCAGGATGATGTATTGCTGTTCACTCTGGGATTCAGACAATACCAGCACAAAAGTAGAACAGGGAAACAGGGAAAAAAATTGATCCCTTCTGATACAAACTGGGCTGGAAACCAGCTTGAAAGTGAGTATTTAAAAAAGACAAATATGTGTCCAGGCCCAGCACCTTCTCCTCTCTGTTTCTGCCAGATTTCTCTTTTAAAACACCATCTCAGGTTTGATTTATTTTACCTGAACTTAAAACTTGAAGCGTTACACACAACTTCTCCTTCCTTTCCCTTCCTCTCAGGGAGAAACTGGAAATGAATGCATCTGAACTTGGTCCTCCCTAACGCTCCTCAGAGGCAGCACAGGCAGGACAGCAACACTAAGGTGTCACCTACACACCAAAGGTCAGAAATACTTAAAAATCCAAACTGCTTTCTCTTCAGCTTTTATTGCAACACTTCTAAAGTATTTTAATGGTGTAATTCCTAATCTTGTTATCCCATGTAGCATAGGCAACTTCAAAACTAATTGACACACAAATGCCTATTAGCTAGGTGAATATATATATGTAATAAATGTGTCAAGAGGACTAAAAAGCAGATCTTAAAATGATGATACTTTGTCCTATGGAGGACTAACACCTCAAGAGGCAATTGTGCATCTGTTGTAATAAATAATCTGCAAAAGATGAAAAAAATTCAGGCTTAGCTTTGACCTTGATTTTCTGGAATGCAAATCAAAGTGAGATACTGGGTGCACAGTACGTCGAAATGCAATTTTTTTTAAACAGATACCTACATATGAATATAGGACCTTAGTTTTGGAGTCCCACTAGAGTTGAAAATCTAGGCCTAATTTCTGTTTCTGTTTGCAAAAATATTGTCAAGAAGCTTGCATCTTTCTGAAGTTTATTAGATAATTAAAATTGTTCTCTGTGAAATTATTTCATATCAGCAGATCACCCACTTTTGCATTCTTTACGTGTGAATAATACACAAAATCTGGGTTACTTGGTTTTGACAGGCACAGTTCTATGCACTAACTGATAAATGCATCTGAAATTGCTGCTGTAAAGGAGTTTATCTTCAGACTGTCCCACAGAGAAATGTGGGTTGGTTCAGCAATTGCTGAGCAGTAACTCAGGCCAGTCCTTTGCAGCATCTTGGAAATCCTTAAACCAACCCTGATTTCTGATTCCAGAAGACTGACAAAAAAAACCAGAAAAAAACTCCTTCCCCATCAGAAGAACCACAATAGAATAACATAGGATATTACTAAATCTATTATTATATAAATGCATTATTGCACTGGAACAGGTTGTATAGAGAATCTGTGGATGTTCCATCCCTAAAAGTGTCCAAGGCCAGGCTGGATGCGGCTCTGAGCAACCTGTTCTGGTGGAATATGTCCCTGCCCATGGAGTGGGGGTTGGAATGAGAAGATCTTTAAGGTCCCTTCCAACCCAAACCATTCTGTGATTCTGTGATTCTGTGACCCAGGTGTTGTCTGTCAAGGTAGGGAAATATTCCGATTTCTAACAGCACCACTTTAATATTTAGATGGAAAAAAAATGGTGTGTAATAGGAATGCATAGAAAAAAAAAGAAAGTCAGACCAGTTAGTGATAGTTTCTAGCAGTCTCAACCAACAGTAAATCCAAAGCTAAGCATGAGTTAGCAAGGTATTTTCTGATAGTCATCAACCAAAGCCTTCCTCCTCCTGCAGAGGCTCTTTGCCATCCTCCTTCTCATTGACTGATGGCTGTCAGAGATTGTGTCATTGGTCTGCTTATGGCTCCTGCCCCTGAGGCTCTGCAAGTGATGGAAGGAAATGTTCTCTGCTCCCACACTCCTCTTGCCTGGGAACAAAAGGAGGTGGTGTCATTCTCCAGTGGCAGCAGCAGATGAAAGTGCATGTGAGGCTTTCTCCCTTGTTATATATCTAGGCTTAAATAAAATATCCTTTGTGAGTTTACTCAGTAACAGCAGTCCCTTGCCTCAATTAGTGGATTCTAATTAATTAAAAAAAAAAATAGTTCAGAGAACCTTATCACCATATTTTCACTGAGTGCCCTGTTCACCCTCCACACACTCTGAGAAGTGTTAGTGCAGAGAAAAATCAACTCTCTTCCTGCCACTCATTCCCTTTGTGATATAGTCCCACCTGTATTCCCTGATTTTACGTGTGAGGGTTTTTGTGCATATCTGGGAAAAATAACTGAGCGTGAAAATGAGTAGGTTAATAATGTTTAATAATGTTTTATTTTTGAAGCATGAATTTATGAACAATTGCATCTTATGATGAGCAGTACCCGAAGGCACAGTCTCCAAAAGACTCTGCCACTTATTTAAACAAGCAAGCCCCAAAATAACAAGCAGAATACACATGGGTCATTTTAAAATAGCCAAGCATTTATGAAAAATTTTAATTTGTATCTTCTTTCACTATCTAAAGGCCTCAAATTTAGGCTATGGGCTTTGCCAATATACACCAAGTCTAATCGCATCAAAATGGTAAAAATCAGGGCAAATTGGCAATTATATGGCTCCAGAAACATCACTGCATTTTGGTTTATGCACCAAAGTAGAAATCTACTATTTTCTGTTATCCTATATCTGGTAACCATCAGCCCAGAGAGAGATGGCTAAGGCCAAGTGTCTCCTTCTTTATGGACCAGATTGCTGTGATTGCTGGGATCCAGCAGTTAGGAAGAATCACACACACAGGCAGTCATGGAAAGGGGTGAGAAAATAAACTTAGGAATTCTGAAAAAAAAATGGCAAGAGGAGAATGATGAATGATGGACTCCATTGCCATGGCGGCTGTGTGTTGCATGAACAGCTTCCTCTGGACTCAGTGGTCCTTGTACATCTGTAGAAGTCACTATTTAAGAAAGTGAAAGGAAAACAGGAAAAGGTGACTAACAGTACTAGGTAATTGGATCTATGAATACAGCTAAAATAAAAGAAAGAAATACTGAAATATTGTTTGATTTATTAGTATGCAGGATAAGCTTTGAGAAAAATAAAAAAAAAATCTCTGAAATGAAAGGGAAATATGTTTCAGAGTGAAAAAAAACCACAAAACAATCTAGAAGTGCTGACTGGGAATAACGACAAAAGCCAGATGGCATAAAATGGCATCTTTAGGGATTATGTGGCATAAGGAGCTGTGCACAAAAGCATGCTCTGAGTCCTTAAAAATCTAACACCACTTACTGGGCATGCTCAGTGTCCTTAGATAGCCACATTAACTTACTTAATGTGCTCTGGCCTCAAAAGCTGGACAATCATCTCTACCATTTAAGCTCTCTGCCCTTAGTTATCCCCGGCAGTTTGTCAAGTTTCCTCTGCTGTGCTGTTATATACCCTCAGCAATCCAGGATATTCTGCATTATCAGAAACTTGGAAGAGGATCCTTTATCACAGTTAACAACACAAATCACACCATCCCCCTGCCATAGGCATAAGACACCCCTACTCTCTTGTTCATTAATTGGGAATGGTAATGAAGCTTTAAGGAGCTCACTTATATTTCTTCTAGACAGATCTGCAATATCACTGAAATGTTTTCTCATCATATGACTATAAAGGGGCAGGAAACCTATTTTCATCTACCCACCCAAAATTATGCTCTACTGTATGTAAGCATGAGATTGACTCATTAGCAAAACATCCATTTAAACAACTCATTAACTTAATACCATAACCAGTATTGAACTTCATATTTGTCAAAACTGAAGTTCTCTGTGCATTTAATTCCAAGAAGGCCCTGCCTACTCCTTTTCATCTTTCCACCAACAAGGAAGTACTCTAACTGCAATCAAACCCAAGTCCAGTATAATTTACATTACAATCATTAAAAGTCCCATCAGTAGTTCAGACATCTAGACTTCATATTCCATTTGCTCATGGAGATTTACAGAAATCTTCTTAACAGCAAAGAAGGTTTCTCTTCACAGACCATCAGCCTTTTTTCCTTTCTTCAGTGCCAGATTTATGCATATAAAAAGAAATAAATGAATCAGCTTTTTCTAGTTACACAGTAACTCAGTGCTTATTTGGATCAAACCTATAATAGAAGTTCTATAGAAACAGGAGTGTGTAGAAAACCTCTGCAATAAGTCTGTTGTATTTGCAGACCTTTTCTTTAAACACAAGACAATATCTTGCTTATAATATAACAGTTCGTAATACTCATTTCAGGATTCAGACTTTTATTTCTCATTCATGAACACAAGACATGAAAATATGATGATCCAGGTCAGAGTACTGTTCTTCCAGCCAGTTTGGATCCTACTGGACTGGGAACAACAATATTTCAGAATGGAGCAGAAGTTCCCAGTATCCCTGGAATTCTAGACATTCTGTTGAACTCACCTTTAATTAAAAGTTAAACTGTGCTGGTTTTATTTTGAAAAGCTTAGTTCACTGTGAAACATTACACTACTTTTTATTTTTAAATTTTGTGTGAATTTTGTTACTCATTAAGTGTGCCAGCTTGACAGTCCTCAACCCTCCTGTACCCACAGAATGGGTGGAACAAAAACATAATCTCCCAAATGTTGTCTGGCATGGATGGGAATAATTTCACTTGGCTTCTAATTTTGAAAGAAATAGAGTCACTCCTCAGAACAGGAAATGAATTTTCACAAGATAAATCCTGAATATTGAAAGACATTTATTTTAGTGTCTGTGAGACAGGTACAAAAAGTAACTGGGAGTGAAGGAAGGGGAAAATAAGCACTCAGATTCTCTGTATAAATCTTAAAGATGTAAAATCACTGCTTATCTCTCTCAGATTTACAGTGTGAATTTTCCCAGAGTGCAAGAACGCCTAGCTGGTGTAGTCCACTTCTAGTCCTGTCCTATGGATTTTGGAACACAAGGTGTGTTATGAATAACCAAGAACTTAACTATTCTCCACTGTTATCTATGAGTGGAAGATGACCCTGTAGAGCAATGGTAATTTTGTTCCATTTGCAAATAGCCCAGAACTCCCCTGTACTGCCTTAGAGTGTCAAGCAATGGACCTGGAAATCACCTCTGCAGGAAAATTAGCTGTGACTAAGTCCCTTGCACCTCTTTCTTGAGAATCAGGAGTGCCTGAAACATGAAAAATATTTAGATGGGGATTTATACAGAGCTGTCCTGATTAAGTTGAACAGCAAAAGACCAGTGAAATAGTGGTGCAGTTAATAAAAATGCCAGGTAATAAAAATACAGTTGAACCTAGGCAAAATGTGGTGCTGAGTATTATCTTTGATTCAGAGACCCTTCTGACACAGCAGATTTACCAATAGCCACACTACGCCTATATACTCTGAATGCTTTACCACAAGGCTGCCCATTGTAACATTTTGAGGGCAAAACAGTTGAAGTGAATATCCATGAGAACCCCATTACCAGAGGGAAATGATTTTAGAGCAAGCTAATGGAAACCACATTACACAAGTAAATTATTTTACTGCTAGCCTATGAAAACCACATTACAATGGTCAAACAATCTCATTTCAAGTCCACTGAGACCACATTAATAAAGCCATTATCAAAGTAAACCAATTTCAAATGAACTCTATGGGGATTTGGTTTTAAATGGCAACAAGATTTCAGTGCATGTTGAAAAAAGCCCCTTGAATGCTATTATGGTGTAATGTCAAATGTGCAATCAAAGTTACAGGGGACCAGCTACATGATTATAAAAAAATGGGTACAGTCTTTTCCAAAATTTGCTAATTTGACTAACAATTTTCTATTAATTACCATTTGTGTTCTATTTATTTCTTCTTTTCCAACGCGTGACATGAGTTTGTTAGAAAGCAATGCATGCAAAATGAATTTTAAAACATTTCAAGAAGTCATTATGACAACCCAAAAGGCAGTAACCTCATTCAGCCACCTGTGAAAAGTATGCATACAATATTTTGGGATGGAAAAAGCTGCAATAAGTCCTTATCCCATATGCCAGGAGCAATAATCATCATGTGCTGAGAGGAGCACAGGACTTCTGTCTGAATTAATCTGCGAAGTAGACTACATACAGAAGAAGGAGGAAAATGGAGAGGCTGCATGCTCCCTGTTGAAACTGGGATGGCTGTGCTCATGTTGGACAAGCTCATATTTATCATTTATGCATGCATCTGGATGCACACACTCTTACACACATATCAGAAATTACCTCAGGTGATGCTTTCACCTTTCTCCTTTGATATATTGCCTCCAATATCCTTTGTCCTCACCACTGCTAAAGCAAAAATAAGCTTTTGGCATCAAAACCTGAAGAAAACATAAAGAAATGTTTTTTATAGATGGCCCCAGATACTCGTCTTGAATGCATCAGTCCAAATGTTACCATGTCCTTTTCACTTTGTAGAGAGACCAGCCATGAAGCTTGGAGTGTAATATGCATTTCCATGAGTCTACAATTAGGCCTAGAAAGTATCAGCCTAGCAGCTCAGTTCTGCCTTCTAAATTCAAAATTTCCCCATGCAGAAGACAAGAAAATATTTAGTCATGAGAAGAATTCTGACTGAAATCATAGATACCTGTAGAATTAAAGCATGTATAGTTTTTGGTAGTGGGGTGAAAGATTTTTTCTTCGACTTCAGAAACACATTCTTAACTTCAGCAGCCAAAATCTTTTTTGTACATCTAGCTGCAAGTTTTTATGACCACTATATAGACAAATACCAAACAGTGAGTGACTGATTTCAAAGTGTATTTTTAGATACCCCACTTAAGTATTAAAAATTTCTAAGCTGACAATAATATAAAGGTAGTACTGTATCTGCTGGCATAGAAGACCAAAAGCTCAGGTATTGTATTGACACTGACAAATTAGTAAAGTACTAACTATTGAAAAGCTTTTTCTATTCAAATGAGGAAACACATCTTGATTCCTAAAACATCTTTTATTGTCAAGATGTAGATAAAGATCTTGAAAAAAAAATTAAAATTCGAAGTATTTTAATAGAGTAATCAGTTCAAAAATGCTGCATTCATGGTTTGTATCTTTGGGTCTTAGAGCTGTTCACCAAGTTTAATTAGAAAGGGGAAAAAAAAAAGACAAGAAGCTCCCTAGATACTTCTGAGTGACACATTAGTGACAGCCAGAACTAGAATAAACAAAATAGGATGAGATAGTGTTTAACACAAAAACAACCTATTCCTCCAATTCTACCTCAAAGTTCCACAGAAATTAAAATTGCCAGATCTAGTGAAACTTACCTAAATTGTGTTTGTCCCTAGAAGTATACAAACATTTAAGTTATTTTTAAATTTTGCCTGCTCTCTGTTATGACTTATAAATATAAGAAAAGGCGCAAATAATAGTTTTTCAAAATCAGCATTTTCCTTCTGATTTGCCAGCTGTTTCAATAAATCCCTCAAACTTACTAACTAGCAAGTCCGAGTGCAATCCATTGCAGTGACGTTCTGGGTTTAGATTCTGCAAAAATCTCTTCAATAAATACATAATTTTCTACCAAGTATAGGGGGGTTTTGGAGTGAGTGGTTTTGTGCAGGTTTTTTTTTTTGTCTGTTTGTTTTTGTTTTTGGTTTTTTGTTGTTGTTGTTGTTATTGTTGGTTTTTTGGGGGGGATTTTTTATATATATTTCCCAAGTAATCTCAAAGCAAGTACACACTGTACATCTACTTAGGCAAATCCAAATAGATCTGACAGAGAATTGGCTTCTCTGTTTGCATTTCACCTTTTTCTGCTAACGTGACTACTGCTGATCAACTAAAAATTAATTATTAGAGGTTATTTCATTTAAAAGTAATATTAGGGTCTTAAGTTTGAACACATGTTTTCGTAGCTTCTTTACTGCACTATATCAAGCAGAGGTGAGGATTTAACATGCAGATGTGACATCTTAATCACAGCAAAAAGAAAACTGCTAAATGACAGTTGATTTCTCAAAATGCATTTGTAATAGGAAAAAAAAAAGAAATAAGTACAGTCCACAGCCTAGTCCAGACTTCAAGTGTATAACTGGACAGAGTTTTCATCCTTTTTCCATTTTCATGAAAGTCTTAACCTTAATTGAGTGTGCATATATTTATTACTTCTAATTGTTTAAAGAAACAAGAAATGAAGTCCAGTAACAACAGTGAAAACACAGCTATATTAAGTTCAGTAAGAAATGAATACTTGTTGTGGTTTTATATTTAGAACCAGTTACTTCTTCCCACAGAAAATTCATAACTGTTGATTTGTTACAGAAATAAATGCCTCCAAAACAAAATTGACTCACTATGTTTCTACAGAAAAAGAAAATAAAATCTCCTTAGTAATTCAATGATAGAGTGCAGATTTGCTTTTCACAACCTTGTTCTCTTGACATTCTGAGTACACGTATTTCAGTGGGCTAGAAGAAAGCAATCACATTGATGGGTTTCAGTGCTAAAAACTTCTGGCACTCATTCTGTCCGGTTTTGTTTTCCATTAATGCACAAAACCTGGCTCAACAGCTTCGTGGTAGTATGCAAAAGTTGCAACAGCTGCTGCAACTTAAAAAAAAAAATCAAAATGATAGAACTTCAGCTCTGAAAACCCTTCTGTGTCAGACTCTCTTAGATTATTAGTAGAAGAAACACACACTAAGCCAGAAATACAATAGCATTCATCTTGGAACAGTCATCCATCGAGAGCACTTCTCTAAAGTATTAAGAGGATCCTGAAGTATTGGTAGATCACTGTTGGTAGCTGAGCTGTGTATTGGAAGTGAAGACACATAGGCGACTGCTGTGGAATTTAGTATTTCCAAGCAGCAGATGAACAGATTAGACACACAGAATAGTCTGTGTTAAAAGCAGTCCTTAGGCCACTTTGAAGATGTATGTGAGTCTTGAGGATTGCAAGACTGCAAAGACTGCCTCAAGCATGGTGGGAGAAGCCTCTAAAGCACTTAGGACCCTGCACACACAAACATTCCTGATGAGTTAATACATTGGGGTAATAGACTCAGGTGTCTGGTAGATAGAAGTGAAGCAAACTATGTTTGCGGTCAGTCTTAAGGCTGTGTCTGAAAGTGGCTCTGATGAATTCAAAGAAGTTAAAAAGAAAAAGAGGTGATTTGGTAATACTGATAAGATGGAAGAAATGTTTGGATTCAATGCAAACTTAGACATAAACCTTGATCTGAATCTCACCAAGCTCTTTGTTATCATCAGTCAAAATTAGAAATTGTGATATGTTTACTTCTCTTGATTTCAAACTCTTTACAGATATCCCACTGTTTAGTCAATAAATCTCTATTCAAGTAAATGAAATATTTTTAGTGACTTTGATATACTTTCACATTTGAAAATTCTGTGGTCACTAAGTGTGTCGTGTATCTAGTTGAGCCTTAGGCTGTGGCATTGACAGTTCCCATGAGCTAAACAAACATAAATCAGAATGTGGCAGCAGCATAGGTGAATGGAAGTTTATCAGGTATAGGAACAACACATGAAATGTCATCCTACTCAAGAACCAATGTTAAATCAGTCATTTACTTGGACCTTATTTTAACTGATGGATTAAAAGAAAAAAAAAAAAAGAGAATGAATGAGGTGGAAACCAGAATTTGAGAAAACTTAAGCACAGCTTGTAAGCATTTCACAGCCAACTAAATCAGCACTGGTATCACTGCATAGCATCTTTGTTAAAGGATGCAGGTGAAGAATCCAGACCTAGCTGTTCTTCCATGTGAAGTTCTGGTAGCAGGTCCTGCAGCCCAGCGTACCTGATAGCATTCACCACAATACGAAGTGTCAAATGATGCATAAAAGCAATTTGAGAAGAAATATTAATTCTTAAAGATAAGAGTAATTCAATGTTCATGGTCTTGTCAAGCTCTTGTCTGCATTGCCACACCAGCCACATCTGTTAGAGTGATACCATGGTTTAGGCTTTATAAGATCATTATAGGCTTATTAGTTACAACATTTTGAGAAAAGATCAATGAAAGTTTAGAGGAAGAACATGTTCAATAGCTTTTCACTTTTTGGCATGTGGATCAAATACATAAAACAAGTTTGGCAATGTCAGATAGTTTTGCAGTCTACCATATCATACATGAATCAATTTGCTTACAGAGGGAGAAAAAAATCAAGAATAAGCATACCAGAGAAATGGTGTCTATCTAATTCTCTCCGTGGGTTCATACCCACTCTTCATTCATTTGTTTCTCTGGAGTCATTTCATATAATACTTTAGAGTGTGTGTTCTTTGGACAAGATTAACACAGTGTGCCCTAATTTCCACTGAAAGATGAAAAGATTTCATTATGCAACAAGATCTGGTCTTATGGGTGTTTTTTCTGGGTTTTTTTTTTGTTTGTTTGTTTGTTTCATTTTTTTAGTTTTGTTTTGGGTTTTGGTCTGTTTTGTTTTGCTTCTTTTTTCCTAATTTTTTCTTTCCTTTTATTTTCTGGTGAGTTGTATAAGAGTTACAGACTCTGAAACATTTGTTAGGACTTTACAGATATATTTTTTAAACTTTATCACAATAAATTGTTATCTGAATCCTTGTTTTCACTGAGATTTCTTTGGATGTATTTTTTTCTGTCTACAATTAAAAAGAGCTGCAAGAGAGTGCTGCCTTGTAAAAGCTTCCTCCCCCTTTCAGGGAAACTGAGCTGGTTTCTTCTCAAAGTCACTTGTTTTGCCCCAGCCAATTGTTCCTTGGTATTTGAAATTAAAATTCTCCATCTTCTTCCACTCATCATATGACACATAACATGTGATGTACTTTGAACTTCAAAGATTTGCCCAAGCAGAGTGGATAGGTCTAGCTAATGAAAAAGAAGGAGCAATGGAGGGGTGGGAAAAATAAATAAAAATGGAGCTCTCACAGGAGCACATAAAAATCAGGCATTCTGGTTCACCACATCACCTACACCATTTGTGATATTCCCATTGCAAGGCACATCCTGAATTAAAAATTGAATTTTGCAGGGTGGGCTCCAGAAGCTCCCACCTGCCCTGATTGGCTACTTTAAGTGGAGTTTTGGAAAGAGCACAGCTAATCAGTTAATAGATCTTATATGACAACAATTTAACATTTTAAATGGAGTATATTGTAAAAACAATTATATTTTATGATAGTGAGCAAAATTGGCATCATTAGCTAATTCCTCAAATTTTCTGGGAACTAAACATTTTAATATCCCACACTAGTGAGGATAATAATGATTCCTTTAGTTTCCTTAGCAGGGAAAAATGTAGCTTTTTGAGACACATTTATTTTAAAATAAAACAAAATATTTTTATCAAATACCTTTGAGGTATAAGTAAGCTGTAGCACCTTCTATCCAAGTCTGGACAACTTCAAGCAGAGTTGTGATGTGAAACTCTTTTGAAAACCCTCCTCACAACAGTCAAGCCTGAGCATGCAATTCAAACAAACGTAGAATCATTAGGGTTGGAAAAGACCTCTGAGACCACCAAGTCCAACCACCAACCTAGCACCACCATCATGTTCATTGCTAACTCATGTGTGTATCCACATCTTTTTTGAGCACTTTCAGGCATGGTGACTTAACCCTTGCCCCATTTCTACCCTCACACTAGGGACAAGGGTTTGCTACAGTACTTTATGCACCAAAAGGATATGAAAAGCCAGTGTCCAGGTCTGTAAACAATAAATATACCTGTTTTCTGATTTGAGGTCATCATCCCAGCCTGATATCTTCAGCAGCAGTAGAATCATTAATTTCATTTGCCTCAGCAGCTTCCCCATCACCTACATGTCCATTTTTTCGTGCAGCTCCCCAGAGAACACTATGTTGATGACATTGTTCTTCTCAAACTTTGCTTCAGTCTTAAATGCACCCCACTCAGATGTGCAATGCCCTTGTCCTCCTGTCTTGGGACACAGACAGACAAAACACCAACATCGTGTTTCCCTAAATTTGGTTTATCTTTATTCCATTGAATAGGTAGAAAACAGAATTGAAGATGAACCTTTCAACAGAAAAATTAGACAACTTCAATTTTGGTTAAACGAAGCTGCAGAACATATCTAAACAAGACAACTTTACCTATGCAGTAGCACAAAATAAAAAGTGAAAATAAAAAATATGTTTAATACTACTGACTGAGAAAAGTATATTTCGTATTTATAGACAGTATCCAAAGCACTTATTACCAGTATTCTGATATTTAAATATTTGAGTATTTAGATACCTGACCTAATGAATTTATATCTCTAGCTCTTTAATAATCTGACCCATAGATTCAGGTTAATTGCAAATGGGTCAAATACTGCAACAAAGCCCACAAAATGCTAGATTCCCTTCCCAGTTTGACTCAGAAACAATTCATAGTCCTTGTTTTTTTTTTTCAGAAATCCTGTTATCTTTTCATTGTAAAAAACCTTTTTATTTTTATTTTTTTTAATTGGAAAAAAATTCAAGTAAAAGCCCCTATGTCTTCTTCACCATGACCGCTCCAGCATGCATACTTCTTGGACAGAAAACTCTGGTTTCCTTTGTCTCCAATATTTTTCAAATCATAATCCCTTTGAAGCTGCAATGCCTGCGGGTTTTGCCAAGACATTTGTCTGTACATAATGTTTATTTTGACATTTTGTAAATACATTACTGATGTTCTTTATCGTAGACTATGAATTTAAGCTTCTTTCCCAAACAAAGACTAGGTCTTTCTTTGGATGCTCAGGGCAAGGCATCATCCTACTCCAGTATCCTGTTTCTCTCTATGTCTGCATGCAGGTGGTATGAGAAGTGACTTGGTTGCTGCCATCTCTCCTTCACCAGTTGTTCAGAAACTCCCTTTGCTCCCACTGAGACTGTTCCTTTTGCTCCATGATCAGGCCTATGAAATCTTTAAAATTAAGCCACAATCATTCTTTTGCGAACAAGAAATATGTTGTTTGGATTTTTTTCTTAAAGTATGTTTATACCTATGCCTGAAAAGGATGATCTCTTCTTAAATAACTGTCATGAATGACACCTACTTAGAGGTTCATCACTGAACTATTTTGTTATACACACACACACACATATATATACACACATATATGTATATATATATGAATGTATACATATATATACACACACACACATATATGTGTATATGTGTGTGTGTGTGTGTGTGTATATATATATATATGTACCCTGACCAAAATATTCAACAGGAAGAAAATCCACACTAAAATCTGGCCTCAACTGAAATTCCAATAAATGGCCTCATGACTGAGACACATGATAAAGTATAATCACTTCTCGATCAATATTTGTTTGGGATTTTTTCATTTAGTTGTACATGTATCAGGTAACTGATACAGCTGTTAGCAATGTGATATTTATGATTAATGTGACTGCATATGATTTGTGCATTAGAGATTACCTGGAGTAATCTGGTGGACTCTGGTTTTCTTCTTGAAAATCAAATAGCATTATAATATGTAAAAAAAAAAAGAAAAATAGAATAAAAATACAAATATGTCTGAGTACATCTACACTGCAATTTGTAATCATGTTTAAGCATATATTTATTTATAAATTACTTGTAGATGACCATAGAAAAAGTGGTCTAGCACTCATGTATGGCCTTAGATAGAAGGATTGGTGCCAACTGCTCTTGTTTCCCCTATCAGAAGCAGACTCAGAAGCATGCTTACACACACAGAATCTCTCATGCTGGAGCTTAGTGTCCTGCTTTTAGTTGCAGATGGAATAGAGAAGATTGCTGGATCAGATGAAAAAAA
>VZRE01000689.1:36563-48326 GCA_013396775.1 Cephalopterus ornatus
ACAAAAAAAAAAAAAAAAGAGAGAACCCCCCCCCCCAAATCATGTTTTCCAAATAATTCATAATCTCCAAAAAATGATGATTCCAGAGAAGTTCTGCAAATGAGCAGAGGATGAATTTTTTGTGTTACACTCTAATAAAACCCCCAAAAGTGTGAATTCATCTGTACAGTCATAGTTTATTGCTGCCCCTTCACTCCACATAAGCTATGTGCTTATGGAGAACTGATCCTTCAGAAAATGTTTCCTACCTTGCTGGCTCCAGTGGGGATAAACAGCTCATTAAGGGACTAAGACTCCTTCCTACAAGCCAATATTTTCAGAAATAGAACCTGTACAGAGACAGCTTGACAAGCATTGGAACTTGTTTCCTCATTTGATTGAGTACATTTTCTTCATTATATGAGGAAGGAATTTGTTCTCAGAATTTTCATGTGGTGCAGACATTGAGATACTCTGTCACAGATTTCAAGATTTGGACAGATTGAAACCTTGTTCAAGTCGTCTGGAAGTTACAAGGCAGTTACAAGTAACCAGATATTAAAGTACATAACCCACCTGAAAAGCAGGAATTAAAAGTCTAATTAACTTTACGAAGCCTTGCTGGTGTGTCTTTTTTTTCAAGGCAACTGTTCAGGAAGCACCTTGGGATCATGACTCTAGTTTTCACTTCACACCCGGAGCATTTTGGTGAGGGTAGGTTCTGGGCAAGTGCAACATCAGCAGTCAGATAGAGCTGAAGATGGGCAAGGAGAGATTCAGTTTAGACTTCGGAAGGGATATGTCTTAGTAAAGATGATGCACAAAGCTGCCCAGCTCTTCCGGGAGGGAACTAGTGTGCTGCTTAACAAGAGGTAGACAACTTTGATATGGTATGAGCATAACGACCTTTAGTTACTATATTCCCTCTTTTGACAACATCTCTAAGTCTGCCTATCACCCACTGACTAACAAAACCTCCTTCCCAGACCCATTTGGGGTTCTGTCTCATCTCCAATATCTCAGGGTTAAGTGCACATATTTTTGGACTCTGCAGTTTTGAAGTCTTTCAGATCTACTTCCATGTGTTACAGCTATTAATGCAAGGGATGTATTGAGTTAAATTGATACTACAAGAAGCATGACTTTCATGATGTATTTTAAACTCCATGTTTGTGAATTGTTTTCTTCTGAGTGGGTGAATAATGCTATAAAAAGATGCATTATGTTTCAAGGTCTGTCTCAGCTTGAAAAAAATATATATTTATTTACTGTATATAGACATTAAAAATAAATCTTGAAGAGATGGAAAGGGGATAATACTACTGCAAAAGATATTTCTCTAGAGGATAATATTGAGCATTATTGAAATAAGTTGTTCATGGGTAACAAAAATGTGAAGTTTTGTTTCATATAAAATTATTCTCTCTGCCATGACATCTTAATATCAGTTCCATTATTTTCCTTATGACTGTGTTGAGCATGAGATACCCAGTCTGGACTGAAGTTGCTGCTGGCCAGCCACTAGCACATACTGGAGAACTGACCAAGCAATTACTGTTGGCAGAAGGCGGAGTGAGTAAAACCAGCGCAGAACTGCATACATTTTCAGAGTGCTCCTTGCTGTTTCAGAACCTATTTACCCACTTAATCTTTAATCTTGCTGGAATGAGGAAGTGTTTTCAGCTCATTTGATTACCTGGATGAAATATGAATACACAATATTAGCAATAAAAAAAATTTAATTCTTACCAAAAAGCAGGTGATTTCTAGAATCAAGTTATCAGGTATCATTTAATCCAAATAAAGCAACACCTGGGCCCTTGCAGATGGAGTCTGAGCAAATGAAAGGCAGCTGTTGTGTGGATGGAACATCTGAGTGGGGCATCCTGCCTGAGGACACTGTGTACAGACCGCAAAGTTGAGTGTCAGTGGCTGTGATTGGCAGATGGAAGCAATTTAACTAGGGATAAAAGATGTATTTGCTAATCTTTGGATATTACTTTTCTTCGCTAAACTGCTCTCTTCAGTGGCTCTGCATCCCACCACACATCCCACACCAATTTCTAAACCCCTTAAGTTTTCGCTTGCTATTGATAGGAATAGCTCTACATCCATTTCAGAAGTCAGGTCAAATCCTTCCTGCGCTCTAAGGAAGTTAAATACATATTTGGACTTACTTCTTTCCTGGTTTAGGTATATATACTAAATAATTAAGTAGAAAATAGTCATAATAAAGTACAGAAAAACACAGGTGTGTATGAACTTAAACGCATTTTGCCAGAATGAGACATTACACAGAAGAGAAATCTGTAGAGGAGATTTGTGTTTCCAAAAGAAAAGTAATGGAACAGAAGTCCTTTCAAAAATGTTATTTTAATTGTATTTCCTGTCCTAGCTGCATGTGGTGAGTTTAGATTGGCAAAGTTGTGTAAAAATATTTCTTAGTTTTGTGGAGTTACAGATAAGCATCTTCTCTTTTGGGCTTTGTGTTAAGCAAAAGTTAGTTTTTCAGTCCATCAGAATAAGCCTCTGTCTCCTTGACCACTACGAGATATCTGCTGTCATATTTCCCATCTAGTAGTGTTCATCTGTGTAGGAATCATCCTGACGTGTATGTGGAGTAGTTTTCAAGATATACTAGGTGCATCTTTTTCGCTCAACTTACATGAATGTCTATCATGAAAAATATGATGGTGCTTAAATCTTATTCTGTTACATGACAGAACTGTTTTGTTTTGGTTTTTTTTTTCTCTCTAATATCTAAAAGTCCTTGAAAAATCTTAATCCCCAAATACAATCCTTTCGCTTTGCAAATGTAAAAATCTCAAAAATAAAAAAGAAAAACAGAATGAAACAAGATTTATTAAAAAAAATTCATACATTTCAAAATGTTAAATGTTTCTTCATCCTATTTCATTATAAGTTTTTTCTTATGTCTTTCATGGGCAGGCTTGAAACATTATTTGCACTGGGAAAGAAAGAATGAACCTTATCCCTCAAAGCAAGTACCATCCCAGCTCCTGCTGCTGCTGCAAGATTTGGTCTTTACTCACCAGTCTCTCTATGTTCACCTCTGTAAACCAGACATCTCCAGGAAATGCTCCTGGTCACTGAGTCTCAAACATCTGTGCTGCAAAAGCAGTGGCTTTGGTTTCCCAAATGATAGCTAGTATAGCTGCCATGTTAGATGGAGAAGGAAAAGTTTCGGGAGGCAATTTTTACATAATTTACCTCCTTTGGAGGCTCAGAGGATTTAATCAAAAGGATTTGGATTTTTTTCCCACTTCTTGGATTCAATGGTAGACTCTGGTCCCAGCCATTTTAAATCTACAAGTGTAAATAAATCTACGCTATTCATCTGCAGGCCCTCAACATGGTGCTTCTCTAATAGGATAATTTGACAGACCAGTTCAAAGATTCTTGCCTGGCTCCTGATGGTGTCACAAAAGGTTTATATGGACGGGAATTCAGTTCCTTTCCCTTCCAGTCTTATTTCCAGTCTGGTACTTTTCACCTCCTGAACAATCAACCTCACTTAAAAAAAGTAAAGAAATATCTAAAAAATATTACTTCAGTAAAATTTTGTGGCATTGGTAAAATTACAGTCTCTGAGGCAGAAACAACATTTTTCTATGTAAGTTCTGACAGCAGAAATAGAAATTTCCCCACCAGTGGTTTCATTCAAAGTGCAATATTTTGCACAATTCTAATGAAAAAGGTAAGTTTCCACTGTACAGATCATATTGTGGTACTTGCAAAATAAAGCTTCTAAATTTTTTTTGACATTCATAAATATTTCACAAGCTCCTCTGAAGGGACTGGGTAATACACAAATTGCTGAGATTGTAACAAACAAAGTGATGCACTGCATGGGAGATAAAAGCAATCTGTGGAATAGTGTTTTTGGACAGTTGGGATATCAGAAGTGGCTGTTTCTTACAATCACCCCTTGGCAATCTACTGAGGACTATGTGCTCCATAAGTGCCTGGGCAAGAAAAAGAATCTGCCCTGCCCTGGGTGTCAGATGTGCTGCAGGATTCACCCTCCAGTGCACAGCTGCAGCGACATGAACTAGGTAGCACACCTTGTACTTCCAAGGGCAGTGACCAGGCTATGGCAGGACCACCATCCTCTGCTGCCAAGTCCTGTTTATTGGGCTATAACATATTTTGAAATAGGGAGCACGTGCGCAAGAGCTGCTTGTGGTGATCAGGCTCCTACCTGTTCTTTCCAGGTGATCTCTACCCAGGCAGGGCTGCCACTGTAGAGAAATTCTGTTGAAAACCAGGTCAAGTCATTCTGTATTCATCTCTTCCAATAGCAAAACAGTGGTATTTAACTCAGAGAATTTCAATGTTTATTTCATTTAGACCAAAGTTTTCTATTAGTTCCTATACTTTTTCTTCTTTCAATTTGTGTTGGAATCACACTTTATACTAAACATTTAGGAATACAATTGATAACTAGCCCACAACACAAAATTTATAAAATCAGTGTGATAAGTTCTGAATATTTTATTGCAAAGTAGCCAAGGGTTCTCTAGAGCAGAGAACAGTAGCTGAAGACACAATATGAACAGTACCATACAGAGAATCAAGATGAAATACAGCCAGTATCAAATTCTCTAGTCCTGAAAATGTTACCACAAGCTATTGTGTAGACTGTGGAGCTGATGAAATATTCACAAAACATGTACAGTAACATTTATGGCAGAGAACTACTGAGGTAAGAAAAGAAAATAATCATAATAAATGTACAGGCAGATATGGGAAAAGGCAATTTCTAAAAACTAGTGAATTTGAATTAAATAAATCTCAGAGGTCCAGGGGAATTAGATATTAGTCATCTGAACTCTGACAGTTGGTTTTGAGAAGTCACATAGAAAGGGGAAATAAAAGACAGAAAAGTGGAATAAAAAAAATGTAATTTCATGCACTCTTAAAGATAAAATTTTTGAACTAGGTGAATAATATTAAAAAGGAAAAAAAAATTCTAGCAATTGCATGATGAAATAAACAAGGCAAACATTTATAAATACTGCTGAGAACTGTCCTTAACACACTGCATACTTTGTGGTTTACTTCTTGCATATTCCTCACCTATTTTTAATTCTACTAATATCACAGTGAGAAAAAAACATACCAGAGACCGACACCAAGGATTCAATTTTCTTTGACCAAATGTCAAATGCATCTCAAGCTAATAGGTATGGTCCACATGTCAAACATATTATTGGATTCTTCCTGATTCCACTATAGCCGAATTCTCTAGTATAAAATGATGAAGGCAAGAATGGCAATTCTGTCACGATCACAGAAATTGTCTTTGAGAATTGTTTTCTTCATTTTATACACAAAGCAATTAAAGGGCACCAATTACAGAAGAAAACATTGAGAAAAATAACAAGAACCTAGCAAAACAAAATATTCTGCTACAGGACATTTCCTCCACTAGGTCTGAATGGGTCTTTTCAATGCCTATTTCCTGAACTATGAAAAGGAGAAAAAAAAGAAAAACAACCAAAAAATCCAAAACAAGGAATTCATCCTGGGGTTTAACATTTAGATTAGATTATGAAATTTACAGAATGCTGCACTAGTAACCTCTCTATACACTATTTTAATAAAGTTTTGACAGCAGGTTTATAATATGAATATTAAGTAAATATTTCTGAATTTCATTATGTATGTTGAACTTTTAATTAAAAAAAGAGAAATACTAAATCATGTAAAGTTTGTGTAAGGATCTCGGCAATACAATGACAGAACATATGAATTTTATGCAGGTGTTATTGGGTGAAAACCTTTGATTTTTGTGTTAAAAAGGCAGTCACTTTTGTAGGTTTTTCTGGTGTGAAAACAGAATCTGCAGATCTGCATGAAACTTTTTTCCTACCTTTACAAGCATAGAGTGAAATAATACATTCTATTTCCTAAACCAGAATGCAGGCTATATAGAATTTTTGGAGCTTCTGAATATAATTACCGAGTACTGCGTTGGTGACACAGAGTTGCATAGGAAACAATCTCAAGGAGACATAATCATAGTGTTTCCACCACGCAATATTAAGTACTACTGGTTAGTTTTGTCTCTTTTTATTTAGATGCATGGAATAAAAACCAAAAATACTGCTCTTCAGTGTTCACCACATTTATAAAAACCAGTTATCGCACATACACATGAGAACCTGCCAGCTGCAAAGGGGCTGAGACTGACTGTTTAAAATGCACTGCTTTTTGCCCAAGTGTGGAAAAGGTCTGATATAATAGTTCCTACTATTATGTATGGTACTTGTTGGTATCTATGGGCAACCTTTAGAAAAAAAAAAACACTGTAGTGCCAGAAATGCACTAACAATTCTCTCCTATCTCATCCTGAAAAGTAAAGAAGTTCAGGCTGTGCTGTTTCTTTCCTGTGTAATTCATGGCACTACTATCCTAAAATTGTTGCTATTTTAGTGACTATAAAGAGAGACAATGAACAGTCACTTCACATTATAAGTTTGGTCTCCCTTGACTTTTTTTGTAGGACTCTTCACTGCCTGATTAAAATCTGAGTCCTCTCAGTGTTTCTCCAGTCCTAGTACCTAGAAGTTTCTTGCTTTCACTGTCAAAGAAGAGATTATCTCCAGCATGCAGTGCACATGGGATGCAAGAGCCATGTTTTTAGCATCCTCCTTCTGTTCGTTTTCCTAAGTTCAAACTTTTATCACAGTCTACAATGTCTATGATGTTCCTATCAATGACATATTGTGGAGCTGCTTCTGCAGAATCCTGTAATGATATAATGTCATTAACTCAGCTTTTTTTTTTTTCCTGCAGGACCTTCTAAACGAGAAACTAAAGACAAACAGCTTTGCCTCGATCTTTCCTTTACTTCCTTTTTATGGGTTAGTCTATTTCTTCTCTTCTGTGGACTTCAAGTGTAAAGGATCTTGATTTCTGTTCTTCAGCATCTCACTTTGGGAATATCCAGTCTTCAACTCAAATCTTTAGCATAACTAAAACTGCTCCTGACTTTTCTTTCTCTGTTGTTTGAAGGCGTTTATGAACTTTTCAAGCAGGAAATGTAGTCCATTCCTCTCTGTTCAGATGTAACAGGCCAGGATTCTAATTATCTATTCCATCTTCAAGAACAACAATTTTAAAGATATCTAATCTAATGTATGGACTATGAAAATTTTATATAGACTTTTAGAGGTGCTTGCATGTTGTAGCACAACTGTACATAGTCAGATGTCTCGGGTATTTTTTATCCTCATTCTTCCGCCTTGCTTTATTGTCAAAGGAGTATTTCTGTCACTAGCCTAGTCAATTTAGAGAAAATCTAAAATCACAGCATTTATGCAATTTATTTCATATTCAAAAATGCTTTATATTTACTAGCCAACTATTTCATAGACCATTTCTGAAAAAACAGTAGTGAGACAGAAGTGATCCGGTCATGACTATGCAGAAATTTGGTGGCAAGGGAAAGCCTGAAAAAAGATCATTGTGGTTCACAGCTTTGCGCTCTTTGCACCGCACTATATCTCTTACAAAGATCAAAAGAGAAAGTGAAAGATATGACTACCTAATGAGCATCAAGCTCATATCTCCTAATTCAGACAAGGCTTCTAAGAAATTGCTTTAACTCAGTCTAATGACCTAAATTTGCATTTAGGACGTTATAGAGAGTACCAAGATACTATGATACTCAAACCTCTACGCTTTCGAGTAGGTGTCTGCTGAAACAAACTTTGTAGACTAACTTCAGAAAGCTTTTCCTTTTAGTTGATGAGAGAACTAAACCTTGGGTCCTAACCTTCAGGAATTTCGTAAAACACCAGGTCTTTCAAAATGGGTTGTCTTTGGAACAGCTCATGGACACCCTCATGGCTGAAACAGCTCCTGCTATGTCCAGCTTTGCTCCAGATGACATGTCACTGAGGTGGTTTGGTGGTAGATGACAATCTAGAGATTAGGAGGTAGTTTTTCTTCAGGGAGAAAGAACTTCACAAATACCCTGAAACATCACTTTTCCCTGAGAAAAAACTTCAAAATGTAGCAGAAAACCACATGCTTTCCTCACATGTTGTTTGGCTTCAATCTCTCAGATAATATCTACTATTTAATGTAAGTCTTTGTCCTCAAAGCAACCTCTGCAAAGACAGGGACATATATGTTAAAGAAAACAATATGTTAATCTTTCTTTTAACCTCATAATCTCACCTCCTTGTGGAGTCACTACACCAAGCACCTCTTTTTTCCACTCAGAGAAGTTTTCTGAACCTCATCACCTTAGAAAGAAAACTGAGGTTTTTTTCAGTTTTGGGATTTGTAAATTTAGATAAGCTTCCAAGTTAATCTCCAAACTTTTTCTAATCACCAGTATTATTAAAACAGATTTTATATTTAGCAGTGTCAGCTAATGTAATGTAATCCAGTTAATTCAAGAAATGTTCCATTAATCCTACCTCACTGAGGAATGGGGGTGCCATTAAGTAAGAAGAGAGGAAGTTTGCTGTCTGAGATGCAGAAACAAGAACTGCCAGGTAAGGTGAAGGAAAAAAATGCAGGAAAAAAAAGCCTACCATGACTTATGGAAGGGCATACACAGAGCACATTGTTAAAAGCTAAGTTAACTATATTTTTTCGTCCTTTTTTCTTAATGCATACCTCATAAAAATACTATTTGTTATCAACAAAAGAGGTTGTTCTTTCCTTTTAGATATGCCATTGTTAGGTTCACATTTATGTTTAGGTGTTGAATTTCTAACTTTCTAGCCTACCTCAAATCCCCAAAGCAAGAAGAAAAAAAACTTGCTTAGAATTTACATATTGTTCTTACGAATTAGAATAGCTGTCTAGGGTAGCTAGCTCAAGGGAGCTGGAAGTCATGAAGACACATATACACACATAATGCAGCAAGAATTTTAAGCTGATATATCTGTTTTCCAATTTTACAGAGATATATTCTGCTTTCACTTAAGGCCTCTTATTAAAGAATAGTCAAATATGTGAAAATGAAGATGAAGGTCTGACAGACCTTCAACAGGTTGTGGTGCATTCATACCATACTGTCCATATCACTTTTTAATTAGCAGCCCAAACACAGTGAACAGATTGTATAGTGTACTATATCAGCCTAGCTCCTATATTTTCTATTGATTCATATTCATGTTTAAAAGATCCTCTTCCAAGCAGGACTTTTCTCTTTCCACTATCCTCCCCAAAACCCAGGGCCATCAAGTTAATACCATTTCACTCACTGGCAGCAGCTGGCCTTACCAGATAGCTAAAAGGACAATTTAATCTGCTGTTTAATGTATTTTTCTCTACCTGGGATGAGAAACCAAATTGCTGTTAGCAAAAATGCCTTAGTCATTAACTGAAAGTAAGTTTTAAAAGCATTCCATTACTCCCCCAGTGGGAAATTTCTGACTTTATTAGCATCTTTTGAATCTGTATTATAAGTATGTAAGTGCTAAAATCCTAGTGGACAAACGGCTTGCTTTATTACGTGGATTTAACTTGATGATTCTACCTTGTGTTGGAGTGAACAAAAGAAGGAAAGGAATTTAAGTTATAGTCAAGATATTGAGAGTAAACCTTCCTTGGTTCTGAATTTAATATTAAAAGAAAACAAAAAGTGTCTATGTTAATACACATTTCTGACATGCTTAAAAATGAATAGACAGATGTGTCTGCTTTTGCATAGAACTGAAGAAAGGCAAATACTACTCAAAACCATTGTCAAACTACTTTTTCCTGGTGAGAAGAGTAGGGTTAATCATGCAATCATTTGCTTTTATCCAGTAAAATTTTCTATTGCAGTCAATGGCCAATTTTTAACTCACAATTTTACAGTTTGATTTATGGTAGCTGAGAAGTTAAGAATATATATACTGAAAGTCTTTCCAGAGGACTACTTTTATTAACAGTTATGCCTTTTAGCTTTTTTTTTTTAACCTACTTAAACCTTGTAAGAATTTTAAAGGAAAAATCAAATTAGATATGTTTAGGGTTAGAACAGTCAGATTGAGTAATTCCACCTCTCTCCTTAATCCTCAACAGATTTTCAGACTTGCAGCATCTCATTAGGTCTGGAAATTGGCTGACTGGATTTTGAAAATTAGATTATGATTTTAAGATATATCCCTTCATTACCTTCTACGGAACCACATTCCCCAAGAGAAAGTCATGAAGGATTTATGAATTATAGGAGTCATGGTCCCTCTGTGTTTCTGATATAAGGGAGAACATTTAGGCTGCTCTGTCTTCTGCAGGGTCCATTGTTTTCAAGGAGAACTGCCTGTGTGGAACTGGATACAAGTGCCACCCATTTCTAGGGCCAAATTTCATCCACATTAAAAGTTGCATCCCTGGGGCTTACTGGTAACAACATCACTGAAGTGAATCCAGTTATCTCTAACTCATTAGTTGTTAAACAGCTCTTTCTCGGTAGGATGGAACTTTGCAAACCAAGTTATAAAAGCTGGATAAACCAATATTTCAGAACTTTATGTTACCTCTAATCTAAACATTTCTATATCTTCCCTCGTTCCACACTCTACTTACTTCTTAAAGGATGTAGGAATCATTATGGGTTTCGAGGAAGGGATGGACTATGTGCAAGACAGCTGACAGTAATTATACACATTATCAACAATGACAAAAATGCCAGAAAAAAAAGACAAATACCAATTGTCACCCTAACATCTGATACTGTATATTTTCATTCCATATGTCCCCACATTTGATCTTTGCAGTGATATTCTTGAAAGCAAGAAAGGCCTATGTTATATGACATTCACAGAGAGTTAACCAGCACATTTATGGTGCTTTGTATAGTCAGGTAGATGGAAATAGGGAAAAATGGTTAGGTTTTGTGGTTGAAAGGGGCTCAAAGTGGCATCAGAAAAAAGTTCCCACCCTGCCCCCCAAAAGCACATATAAAGCACTTTGATTCAAAACTGAAAAAGTAGGTCCCTTGGATCTGAGAGCCATCTAAAATATGAGGTCCTCTGAAACTGAGCCCCAGGAACCCACTGATGCTATGAAGATGCAAAGCAGAGTACAATGGTGCATGCACTTCAGTCCTGTAGCAGAGGAAGCTAGAAGCAACGATCCTAACAGCTCAGCAGCTACCCCAGTGACCTATTTGAAAGGCCGACTGAAAACTGCATAAATCATAAATACTGCACTCTTCCACAGATACCTTAAAAAAAAAAAAAAACAAAATATAGTGACAGGCAGAAACATCGTAGAAGATAGCAGCAATCCATGCTAGTTGTTTAGAGACTATAGAGGCAAATTTATGAATCCCTATGGCTTATCCAGCTTATCAAACTTGATTTCATTTTATGACAAAGTAAACCACCTAGATGATCAAAAGAAGCCAGTTGATGTAATCTGTTTGGATTTCCGTAAAACTTTCAATGTCATCTCTTCTGGACAAAATGTCCAGCACACAGCTGGATAAACACATCATGAGGTTGGGGAACAATTGGCTCATGGGTTGAGCACAGAGGGTAATAGTGAGTAGGAGTGACATCAGACTGGTGACCTGTCACTAGTGGGGTTCTACAGAGATCCATCTTGGGCCCTGTGCTCTTCAACATCATTAATGACTTGGATGCAGAACTGGAAGGGATACTAAGCAAATTTGCAGACAGTACAAACCAGGGAGGAGCTGTTGACTCCCTCAAAGGCAGGGAGGTCCTGCAGAGAGACCTCAACAAATCAGAGAGAATGGGCAATCACCAACCATACCAAGTTCAACAAGGAAAAGTGCCAGATTCT
>VZRE01000690.1:0-37013 GCA_013396775.1 Cephalopterus ornatus
GATCAGCCTGATCTGCCTGAAGTGCCAGATGGATGCTTCAGTTGGCCCGTGGATTTGAGGGGTTTTACATCAGATGCTCAACAAGCCCAGGAAATGCCAACCTCCTTCAGCAGCAGTGCAGTACCTTGGGAATGCAGGTTCAGCTTCCTCCCAACACTTCCACGGCCCAAGGGAGAAGGAGTCCTGACTGAGCTCCAGGCTGTGTAGATGGAGTGCAGCTACACACTGTCCTCCAGACCTAAAGGTTTCCCTCCCTTCTCCCAGGCTGTATTTCCCCACTGACTGCTATTACTTTGCACTGCCAAAAGAGGTGGGAGATCCAGGTCCTAAATGATTTGCATTTCCCACAGCCATTTTAAGACAACAGAAAATATTGGAGAAAACCATCTGCCTTAGACGATCTCAGTCTCATCCAGAGCTTGCCCCATCCCAAAGGATTACAAAACACTGCGGACAGTGAAATATTAGTGGAAGAAACCTAGAGGACCATTCAAATTGACCATCCATGTAGCAATCACCCTTCCACAAAGGATGACAGCTCTTCTGGAAGGCTGACAGAGCTGGTTGTCATTTTCCAGCCTGAGTAGTTTGTCTGTGAGTTAAGGAGCATGTTTATCCCAAGAAAGGGCATGTCTTCTAGTAACATTAGCAGCTGGAATGAAGGGACAAAAGGGAAGAAGCATTTCCTGTACAGAAGACAAGACAGATTTCAGCCTCATGGAAGAGGTACTGAAGGATCCCAAAGGATTGCATTTCAGACATGTTCATCACTTTATATATCTATAATGATTGGATGTTTTAAAGAAAAACATCCTTTTTTTTTTTTTTTTCTTCTCATATGAGGTAATATTTTTCCCCAGGCAAGATTCAAAGCCCGAAGTAAATGAAACTGTGTGATATAAACATGATAGATAAACCTGCAAGCTCAAGAAGGCTGAACCAGGGATTTCTGAGCTGGAAGTTAACAGGTTGCACTGCCTCCATCCCTCAGAGAGTAAATGCTAGGAGAAGTGACTTTTCTCTGTCCATTCCATGCTGGCTTATATGCAGGTGGAATTTGATGACTAAGGCTACCCACAAACACTCGGTGTCTTTGCAAGTGTCTAGGTAAACTCTGGATCTTAGATATCTAAAAAGATTTGAAGGCAAGGGGGTTTATCTTGCTTTTTGAGCAAAAAAAAAAAAAAAAGAAAAGAAAAAAACGGGGAGAAGGTTTTGCTGCTAAGTGTCTTCCAGTTTCAAACATGAGAAGTGTTCAGAAAACTGCAGTTTTGGAGTATCAGACAGATGGCAATTAACAGAGAGCACAGGTAAGGAAGGCAGAACACAAGCTGTTGATCACTTAGCTTGGGGATATATAAGCCAGCTCTTGTGAATACGGATAGAGATGTTCCATGTTGATACATCACCTCTTCTTTATTTTCTTTTTTTTTTTTTTCCCCCACAGCTGCAGAAAAGTTGTTTTAGCAGCTGTACCACTACGGGAAAGAGGAAAAAGGAAGATACAAGAGTCCCACTCCCTGGGGCTTCGTTGACTCATAGAATTGTTTGGGTCGAAAGGGACCTGAAAGATCATCCAGTTCCAACCCCCTGGCCTGGGACAGGCACACCTTCCACTATCCCAGGTTGCTCCAAGCCCCATCCAATTTGGCCTTGGACACTTCCAGGGATGGGGCATCCACAGTTTCTCTGGGTAACCTGTGCCATAGCTAGGATCTCCCCACCCTTATAGCCAAGAATTGATCCCTCATATCTAATCTAACCCTGCCCTCTGTCAGTTTGAAGCTATTTCCCTTTGTCCTGTGTAGTGGGTTGTCCCTGCCTGGATGCCAGGTACCCACCAAAGCTGCTCTATCACTTCCCTCTGCAACTGGACAGGAGAGAGAAAATATAACAAAGGATTCATGCGTTGAGGAAAGGACCAGAAGAGATCAGTCACCAAATAGTGTCACGGGCAAAAAAAAGACTCAACTTGGGGATATTAATTGAATTTATTACTAACAAAATCAGAGCAGGATAATGAGAAGCAAAATAAATCCTAAAAACACCTTCCTCCCATGCCTCCCTACTTGGAGAGCTTGTATCCTGGAATAATGGCTGCAAACAGAGGATCCAAAACTGCCCATCCTTCAGCCCCATGAAGTGCAGTCAGTAACACAGACCACTCCAGCACACAGCTCCTACTCCTGTGGCACAGGAGGAGCACTCCGACATATTGCACATAAAAATTTCTTGGTGTCAACGACGGTGCCAGAATTTTCTGTATGAAACCATTATAAGGCAGATAAGACAGATAGGACTCATGAAATGGAAATCTGTGAACTAGTCCTAGAACACACCTCCCTTTGCAAAGCACACATCAAACTTACAGGTACTTTCACATCTGACATAAATTAAAAGCCCTCTTTTAAAACCCAGTTGTGTTTTTATTTTTCCAAGTCATCCAGAAGACAGCACTGTCAAATGGAGAGTTTCCTTTTGAATACCCACTGCCTGTGGGAATGGCTACTCCCCACACTTCCAACAACGCTGACCTCTTTGGGGCTTGTCTCCTTTTATGCCACCCATGCCTGTGGACCTTCTCAGAAGAAAAGGGATGCCTGAAAATGGCTTTCTTTACCCTTGCTGTCCCCCAGCCCTTCTTTACCTTTGCTGTCCCCAGCCTGCAGTGCTGCACAGGGTTATTGTGGCCAAAGTGTAGGACCCACCCCTTGATCTTGTTGAACCTCATCCAATTAGTCTTGGCCCGTTGATCCAGCCTGCCCAGATCCCTCTGCAGAGCCTTCCCACCCTCCAGCAGATCAACACTCCCACCCAACTTAGTGCCAGCCGTGACCTGACTGATGGTTAACTCGGTGAAAGGCATATTACGAATAAATCCTATTCCAACAGGAATAAAAAAAGCCATGGGAAATATAAATATCAAGGCTATAGAGTGAGAATAAGTCAACAGGAATACAAACCAGTAAAGGAGTGACATACACACTTTATCTCAAAACAAAAAAACTGCACCAAGACCTCGTGCCTTCTGGATTGTAAGGAAGGGATCCATCCCATTTGGCTTTTGTCATATGCCATGTAAGCATCTATAGTTAATCTGGTCAATCTGGGATTGCTCAAGTCAATGCAGAGAAAGAGGTGTCAGTCGAACACGAGTCATTTTACCTGTATATCTATATCTATATCTGTATATCTGTGTATGTATAGGTGTCTGTGTGTATATGTGGCCTAAATAAATAAATATGCACATACATATATTACATAATAATATATTTATTATAATACATAATACATATTTATTATTACATATATTTAGGCAATAGGATGAGACAAACTGCTCTCTAAAGGGACTTGTTCCTCCCCATTGCCTGCCTCAGACACAGACACTTGCAGTCAGCCAGATGAAACCCATCTTACCAGGCTGAGGTGGCTAAAAAAAGGCGGAAGAACGATTCAGACTTCACCAATGCCCTGTAATGTAAGTACATGTCAAGTACTGTGTGTGTTTGAGCCTGTCCTCAAATGCCTTTGCTCTGGGTTCTCTCGATCTCTGCAGCTATGAAAAGAGCTGTCAGATTAACGGGCTGCCACAATCTGCAGCACCCTTGTCTGAGCTGGAGCAATAATGTAGTAACTATGCGGAAAGGACTAGCCCAAAATAGTTGAGAAGAGAGGGGGGATGATGAATGCGTGTATATAGTGAACTATAAGTGAATCCAGTCAGACTTTCAGCCTGTGTGCAGGGGGGTAAATGGGTTTAATTTCTGAGAGGAACAGCATGAGAAGGAGAAAAGTGTGACTGCATTTGACCCATCTGAGTAGGGAAGAGGTGGGGGGACCTCAGGTGTGCAGCAAAGCAGGTCTGTTTGTGGGGAAGGTGTTGTGTGGGCTGAAATGAGAGTGCCATCCTCTAACGCTCTTGGGCGCGTGGTCCATACACACTCCGGGTCACTTGGGAGGGGCTGCAGCTATATCAGCAATGCATCTGCTTTATGCCAGGACAGGGAGAAGTGCTTCTGGGAAGCAGTTTCAGGCAGGGGTCTTTCCCCATCTGTCAGTGATGAGGTGCACTCCTTCAACCAGTACTCTGTAGGTGGAAAGTCACTCTATGCCCATAAGAATTAAGCTGCAATATTTTCTGCCTCCTTCACACACTGGATTTAAGTGTCCAGGCTTCCTCCTCTTTTGCCACTTGTGGTCTTGGAGTTGCTGCAACCATCTGTTTTCTTCTGTGGCAAGTCATCAATATCACGAGTTTGCATCTGAACATCACAATTCCCTGAGAAGTCTTCCCTACAACAGGAAAAAGACTTTACTACAGGAGAAAAGAAGTAAGTTTTCTATGGCTTCTTCTGTATTTACTATGAGAAACCATAGACTATTTTTGCAGAAGACACCACTTAGGATTTCAATTACTGTTTCATTCATTACTCAGTTACTATCTTGTCTGATATCAGCAATTTTATCACTTCTTCCACCACAGGACCAGTGAAATGTAGATAATTCTTGATACTTTTTCACTTACTATATTTTCAGAAATCCTACAATAGCCCAAAATGCTACAATCTGCACCATGCTTGACCATCTTCGCTAATGCATGCTTCAGAATATTGTCTACACTTCATATGGCTTTATCCTGTCCTGAATTGGCAAAAATTGCAAAAAACCCACTGCTGATGTGGTTTCACAAGGTCCTCCCTTCCTCCTTTTTAAGAAAAACACTCATTCAGCTAAGAAGCAGAGCAACCAGTTATTAGTAAGGAACATGAAGAGAAACGGGGACGAGGAATAGCAAAGAGGGAGGAGAAGAGGAGAACTCTCAAATGTCAGATAGGGACATCTTGGCTTAACCAGTCTGGGGAGCCCGTGAACAGGAACAGCCTTGGTGCATCTCAGCGTAGTAACAGAAACAGCGAGGAGGCCAGACTAAAATAGGTCTGAAGCACATAGTTGTCATGACATGACTCAGAAATCAGGGGGATGAGGGAAACGGAATTACGTGGTTGTGGTGGCAGATGCTCCCCAGACTTCCCACAGGTTAGTTAGCCAGGGAGAGAAAGACTGACTGCGCAAACTTATCTGAAACCAACATATTTGCATAATTAGCCCTAATTTCCCCATGGGGTTAATTTAATTTTCTGCCCATTGTTTGAAATGCCATTCTCACTTCCACACTGGCTGGGACCAAGCGTGTTTTTTAGAATCATAAAATCACAGAATGGTTTGGGGTGGAAGGGACCTTAAAGGTAATCTAGTTCCAACCCTTGTTTAGATTGCACATTTCCCTCGTTCCATCCCGCTTACCTCATTGTCTGCTTGGTGAGTCACACAAATACAGCAGGAATGACAAGCAGGACAAAACAGATAGCTGTTAGAACAGAAAATCAATATGGTTAGCACCTGGTGTGATCTTAATTATTGCAGAATTTTTCCACGTTGCCCCATTTCTTGGCTCCCTGGGGCAAACAGGACCCAACCAGAGGCGACTTGGGCAACTAGGGGTTGACCACAGCCAAATGGACAGGGACTACTCATGTTGTGGTCTCTAGAGTAGTTTGCAATATCCCTCCTTCCTTTTATGTCACACCGTTATTCCTCCTCATTATAATGTGCACTACAGTTGTTGGCAGACTCCAGCTGGAATCAAGAGCCCTTGTGCAAAGTCTTGAGCGCGGGCACAGTAAGAGACAATTTCTGTTTCGGTGGCTAATGGCTGAATGGAAGACGGGGAAGGGGGAGAAGAAAATATCTGCAGACTGATCTAAATGCATCAGTTTAGCTGTGAGGAAATGTTTTGTTTGACCATCTTTTTTTTCTTTTTATTCCTTTGAAAATGTGAAAGGAACACCTCATTTAAATATTTACATTTTTTTCCTGCATTTTTGCAGTTGAAGTGGTTCACTGAATTCACAGAAATTCTCAGAGAAGAATCTGAAAATGGCTTCACTTAAAATCTAGATTTCTGGTTGATCTGTTTTATTTTACATCCCTTATGAGTCTAAGAAATCTTCTTTATAAAAAGTTTAAGTGCTTAAATAATCTGTTTATACTGTCTTTAGTAACTTCTTGCCTAATACATGGACATAGGTTTGCCTTGAAGTGTATTTATTAGCTTTTCTAACAGAAATGGAGCTGTTTGGTAGAACAGCAAATTGAAAGGCAAGATAACTGCTCTGGGTGATGGAGTGAAGTCTTTAACAAAATGACATACCTGTCACTGGCAGTGTCACGGAGGAGGAAGTGGATGGATGAGTTGAACCTATGAAGAGAGATAAATTCTTGATTTTTGTATCAATTTGCTCTTCTGACAAACAGCATCAGAGCAGTGATGACGACACAGTCAGGCAAAGAATCAGGTTGTTCTAGCACCAAAGCAGTGGTGAGGGTACAGTCTGACAGCTCCCCCTCTGCACAGAAGACTTAATAATTGCCATGTTTTTTTCTCGGCCATCAGTAGGTGCTTCCAGCCTGGATATCAACATATGCGCTGATATGATATCTTCTAATGGTGGGCATGAAGTGAACTGGAATGGGATCCGTCTGAGATCTCTGTTTCATATGATATTGAGAAGGTTGACTTTGAAGGTGCCAAGCCAGGATTTGGAAACGTGGTTTCAAACAGGATATGTTTTTGCCCAGAAATATAAGCCAGAACTTCCCTGGTGCAAAAATTTCATTGGATTTCTCTCTTATCCTGGAAAGGAAGCTTGAACTTGTGCCAGTACGAGATATGGAGGTTTTTAACAAGAAGTTCTGTAAGAGTGGTCTGTGGATAAATCCCTTTGTGTTGAGTGCTGGGGGAAGAACTGAGAAAGGGGAGGATATTCCTTATCAAGCCTCATTGAAGACACCACATCACAACAAATAGAAAGGCAACACTTTAGGGGAATAAATATTTGGTGCTCTAATTACAAGGACCTGACCTTGCTCAGGTTTGAGTGCATTTTGCAGGAAATTGGAATTATTGTTCTGCTGAATTAAAGGCTGGGGGACTATTTCACTATCCAGTTTCATGTTTTTCGTTCATAATCCTGATTTTAAAATTTTTAAATATTTGTAATTTTAAAATACTTGTAATTTCTGACCATTTAATAGGCTGTATCATTTTCTAGGACTGGTATGTTGGTGGGTTATTTCCATCACAGCAAGAAGAGCCTTCATCCTGATAGTACCAAGTGAAATTTTCAATGAAAAAAAGATTACTGTCGTGATGGAAGAGGAAAGACCAGACAACACATTGTTACTGCTGTACCTGGAACACTCTGAACTGGGCACCACGTGGAAACAGAGGGATCTACGAAATAGGAGAGAAAGTCCTGGATTAATGCTGATAGAGTGTTTCTGGTGAGTCAGGCCATTCATTCTTACAGTCAGAGCAGCAACGAGAGCCAACGGTGGCCAAGTGTCACCTGAGTGATCACTCTGCAAACAAAAGGAGCTGCCCAAACCATCCTGCTCTGCCACATGGTCTGGTGTGGTCACAGGGGCTGGAATTCCTCTCACCTACTGATCCATGTGGCCTCTGAGATAGTCCTCCAGGCTGAGCTATAGTCACTGGGAAGAAACAAGCCTTTACAAGGTGTAATTCATCTAAAACAGATGTGAAATAGGGCAGCTAACAGAACACTACCAACACCTACCTCCTCTGTTGGTTATAGAGGCAGTCCAACTCAGATGTGGGCACCTATGCAGTAGACATCTACAGTTCTGCAAGATTATTTTCCTCTTAAAGCTCCAAGCACTGGTGAAACCCTTTTTTTTTTTTTTTTGTCCAGTCTGTTGGTAGGAAAAGTCCTCTCATGTTGTCCTTGCATTGCCTCCCACCTCATTAAAACTCAGCCCATTTCACTTCACTGACTTAGAGGAGGGTAACAGAAGTCTGAGGACTGTAGAGGGTGTGGACAGCTGGGTCTGTCCAGTAGCTCTGCTTGCTGCCCAGAGAGAGCCCCAAACCCTCAGTACCGTCACAGACGCAATTTTGCAGTTAGTATGAAAGGCAAAGTAGGATGCAGCTGTGTCCTCCCCAGAGGTGTCATCTCCAGCAGTCAGAAATGACATCTCCACGTCGGAGCTCTGAGTTCCCTGGTCTCTCCACCCCGAACCCGCCCCCAGCAGGTTGTTCCCTAGGACTGATGTGCTGAGTTGGCGGGTCTGGACCCTGCATGAACAGGTCACGACAGTGATGTGGTGCAACAAAAACCATCTCACCCGGCTCAATAGTCTGTGGTGGCCGCGCGTTGCTGTCGTTGGCGCATCGCACGTCAGCGGGGGTCCAGGTGATGTTGCCGTTCACCTTCTTGCATGTGCTGGTGCCAGAGGTGGGGGGTCGCTTATCATAACCACTCTGGCATTTCAAATGTAACACTTGTCCCACGTAGTAGGGTTTCTTCAGTCTTATGGAGGCGTGTGGAATAGTCTTGGGGGGACCACAAAAATCTGTGGGATCAGAAGGCAGCACATGGCTAAAGCAGATAGATTTTGCACACTGCTTTTGCTCTTGAAAATTATGATTTGTATTCTCATGAAGTACAGACCAGCAGGATTTACCAAGCCTTCCTAATTCTTGATTAGGATATAAAATACTCACTCACACCAATATCACTTGTTCAGCCAAGGTATTACAGCTGTAGGTTTTTTCCAGCTGTCTGCAAAATTGTTAAAATTCATCATTCTTACACTGCTTCCATGGAAATCAGCATGAGTAGTGTTACATTATTGAATGGGCTCTTATTTACCTTTTTGGGCAAACTCTGGAAGGTCTTCTTGCTTCTGGGTTGCAGGGCTCCTCGTTTTAATTTCTGGCTTATGGGTGAATTCTAACTCCATTGTGGGAGCTGTTGGCAACAAAATTTTCTCATCTGTGGGAGAAGTTACACTTGCTGAATTACAGTAGGATGAATATCAGAGCAAAGCCAGAGCCCCCAAACTTTTAGGGGTGGGACAGAACTGTTTCAAGTTCTAACTTGCAAAGATAAGCACAAAAGATCATTTGTTAGAGCGGTGCCCAGATCTGCCTTATATTGACTGACTCATTGGAAAAACACCTTTACAAGGTGTTATAGTAATGGATGGGCTCCTACTTGCCTTTCTGATCAAACTCTGAAAAGTCTTCTTGCTTCTGGGGTGCAGGGCTTTGTGCCGTAGTCTCTGGCTTCTGTGTAAAATGTGACTCCGCTGCGGGACCCGTTGACAGCAAAGTGTTCTTATCTGAGGAGAAGTTACATTTGCTGAATTACAGCAGGATAGAGAGAAGAAAAGCCAGAGCACCCAAACTTTCAGAGGTAGGATAGAACTGTTTCAAGTTCTAACTTGCAAAAATAAGCACAAAAGATCCTTTGTTAATGCCCAGATGTGTTTTATACCAACTAATGCATTGGAAAAACATCTCCACATATAGAAGAAGGACAACACTCACTTACCAATGCATTCAAATTCACTGTAGTCCCAAAAGGCACCCTGCTGTCCACTGTTACACTGAATTCCTGGGTGATGGCCACTTTTTCTGTCATAGCCCTTGTCACATACATAGTACATCTTGGTCCCTGGCGCATACATTTCAGCAGTAACATCAGCAAATTCAGTTCTTGGAGGATCTGGGCAATTTTCTGCAAACAGAAAGCCTGAGAATCAGGACAGCCTGTCATTCTACTTTATCCATCTCACATCTTTCTGTCTTCTCAATACCAGACATGTCCAGCAGATGGGCAACACGAAACACTATCAACATTTTCTTAATGAAGCTGTACACAGTCATACTGGAGAGCAGCTATTGGGACCAGAGTGTGCTGCCCTGAGCCTATGGAGCGAGGCACAATGAACCAAACTAAGTCATTAAAAGTTGCAGTCATCTATAAGCCAACCCTGGGAATGGGTGTAGACTCACAGTTCTGTCTGTGTACACCAAAGAGCAGTTTACTGTGAAATAAGTTTGCAAACCTAAATATAACTCGTCCCAAAACAAGGACGTGAAGTGTCGTGTCATCAGCAAATCGCATCTAAATATACCTCTCAATAAGTTGGAATGAATTAAGTTAGATCTTTTCAGTGCACTTGAAAAGCCCACTGAAGCTGAGCTGGAGACCCAGAAGTTGATAAAGGCACTACTTAATGATTATTTAAGGACTAAATGCTGAGAAATTAAAAGATAAGATAGTCTGGTTTCCCCAGGGCTGGCACTCTGCATCTTTGGGTGCGTGATCTGTGGCCCTTTTTGCTTATGCATTATAGTAACAGCTATTATGAGTAAAATTTCTTAGTCATCTTGTCCTCACATTTTCTGCAGCCGTAATTAATGCAGCTTTAGCAGCCACTGAGAATGACTGCGAAAGGTCCCTGAATCCCTGATAGCTGTTCATCATCTGGTGTCCGCCCTTGACTCCCAAAGTGCCTTCTCCTTGAAAGACCGACAGCAACTCAACCAGCGACTCCCAGCCCCAGACCTGCAATGCCCTTTTCTTTCATTTCCTCCCTTTGACCTTTTCTGCCCTTTTTACTTTTCATTATCTTGCTGCTTTAGTAAAAGTCACAAAGCTTGAAGAAGGCAACAATGAAAAACATGTGAGCAGTTTAACAGCTAATCTGCATAAGGGATGTTTTAATCCCCTTGTGTCTTTGTGCTATCAAAGGATTCACTTTGTAAACTACATCAGGCTGTGGCTTTGAGAGAAGCAACTGCACCCGAAATAGTTAACCACATGGTTTACCACAGACTGTCAGGGTGATTAAAATTAAAGAGTTATCAGATTAGCAGCAAGTTGAGATCGCGTACTCTCACTTTCCCTGAAAGCTAAAAGCATGTTTCCCTCAAGACTTCAAAAGCCTCTTTGAAGCAGACTGCAGATGTGAATCTCAGCACGAGGCACTCAAACCTACAACTCATTAGTCTCTTCTTAAGAAAACCCACAACATTTAGCCTACTCATCATAAAGGGCAAACACTGTTTTAATTGATGATCAAATGGAGTTGGATTCTTCTGAACTTGCATGCATCAGACAAGTGTTGTGCAGAAATGGTGCACAGGGGAGATGGTGAGCAAAGCCCACCAGGCTGGATCAGCTCACCCACATTCCAGCTGGATCACACACAACCTTCCTAGGATCCAGCCTTTTAGTTCCATCTACATCACTCAAATTCTTCTCCTCTCGCATCCAAGCAGCTGCAGCATCTACTTCTTTGGCCTTTGCCATGTTCCTGTCTCTGATCCAGAAAGAATTTTGACAGATCAATTTCCTAGATCTCGCTGTGACCTTCTTCTTGCCTCCCTTTGAATGCTAGCTGCTTCACTATCACATCAAATATTTTGCTTCCACTTTCAAGAACCTTCTCCTTAGCAACCATCATAACCTTTCAAAAAAATTGGCTTCTCTTCACATGCTATTGCTCCTCACCAATGTGTTTGATAACAAAGTCACCAGCTTTTGGGTTTTTTGTTATACCAGTCTTCACACTGGGAGGAGCTGTGCATGAATATGGATATTGCAAGATACCCATTGCCATTATTGCTCTTCTCTCTCTCAAAGTATCTTATATATCTTCAGAGGTGCTTCTCTTTAAGTGGTCTTCTACTCATCTTTCAAGAACAGGTAGGCACTCAACATGCAACCCACACAACCTCCTGTCAGGTTGAAGAGAGAAGGTCCACCCTGAGCCTCCTTTCCTCCAGGCTGAGCCCCCCCAGCTCCCTCAGACATTCCTCATCAGACCCGTGCTCCAGACTCTTCCCCAGCTCCATTGCCCTTCTCTGGACACGCTCCAACCCATCAATGTCTTCCTTGTGTTTCATGCCATGGGGCCTCCTGGCGCAGTATGGGAAGACTGTGCGGAGAGGAAGCAGACCTGGTGAGGTCTTGGGTCATATGCCCTACACAGGATGACCTCTGGGCTGAAGCACACCTAAAACTTCATTCCATCCTTGTGCCTAAGGAAACTTCATGGTTTGCCCCTAAAAAAAATCAACATCCTTGCTGTGTGGGTGGTAAAAGAGCCAAGGAACAGGAAGAAAGCAGGGAACTAGGGAGCGGCAGTATAGATTTACTCCTTCACTAGGATTCTGATTTTTAGGGTAAATTAACTTTGCTCTTTTTTTGCTGTTTTGCACCTGGTTGGGAATTAGTCTGTCCATTTGTTTGAGTTGGTGTGATCCAAAAATATTTATCTCACGAAAGGCCAGCAAACCTGGGCAGAACCTGCCTCACAGCCTGTGGTGGCCCCGTTACGCACAGCCCAGTTTTTACTGGGTTCTGCACCCAACAGAGCTGCTCCAGGGCTGGACTCCTGCCAGTATTGGTTTAAAATACTGCCCCCCGCATAGCCTTCATAGCTCTTGAGGTTTTGTTTACTTCCTCATTTTCCCTGCCCACATATTCTAATTTTTCATCCCCGTGGTGAGGTGTTCAGTGTCACTAATTTTTTGTCTTTCAATCCCAAAGATTCATCAGCTCTCTACCTACCATTCTCATCTCCCCCACCCCAAAAGTGCCCTGGGAATCCATTTCTCTGAACTTGGAGGTACTAAATGGACCAAACAGAGAGGCTGATGTAATTATGTTCATGGGATTTACCCCTTCTATCAGCTGCAGAATTGTGAGAACACATAGCTCTCCTAGGGCAGAGGGGAATTTCTGTTTCTCCCCATATTAGTGGATTTTTAGTGCCTACCTCATTTCTGGAAATCCTGGAGCTGGTTTCAATTGTAATCACAAAGTAGATGGAGACAAACCCTTGGAATTAGAAGGAGAGTTCAGACAATACTGAATTCAGACAATAGACACCCATGAAACATAAAAATTAAAAAATATTTTTGCTTCTGCTGGGGGTCAGATAAGTTGGTAAGTTTTTTGAGACCTGCAAGCCTTGTCATCTAGGCCAAAACATAGGTGGGATTCCTGCTATTCCTACTTAACCTATGGTGCCTGATGCCATTTGAGGTGTCTCAGGGCCCCTGGGACCTCCACATCAGCTATTAGGTATCACACAGGAGTTACTGGAGGGAAAAGAAACCCGGTAGTTAAATCAGTGTCAGTTCTTTCAGCACTTGGGTTTCTTCCCTGAGGATTCCCATTCAAATATGTTACCGACCCGACCACAAAAATGCTCTCAGTATTAGGATTTATGCAGCTCTCCTGCCTATTTCTTTTCATGTCTGGTTTGGCAGAGCAGTGATAGATGAGGCATCAGAACAACACCTTTCGTCCACGAGAAGTGAACAGGGAAAATTTACAACAGGTATTTTTAGCACTAGGTAAAACACAGACCGTGAGTCACACCACCATAACCTGAACTCAGAATTTCCTCTGCCACGTGGCTCTGTGTCACTGGCACTTGACATTATTCTGATGTGAAGTTAAAACGTCAAGGTGCAGAAATAGGATGATTTTCCCCTAAACACAAGGGCAGTAAGACAGGATGGGTGGGAAACTGGATGTTCTGAAGATTTGGGTAGAAGCAGTGGAAGAAACCAGGCACTTCACACACCTGCCCATTTCAGAGGGGAAAAGCACCTCTCCCCAGAGAGAGCAAGAGATCAAACCAGGCCAAAATGAAGATATTTCCCCAGATGTGCCTGAAGAGGCTAAGCAGCCCTGAGGATTCACGTGCTGTGTGAAACTGTGTGCTCTCTAAATGGCCTTTTGAAGAGGAAACTGGTATGAGCCAAGAGAAGGAATTGATACCGACAACTGGACTGAAACGGTAATGAAATTTTTCTAACTTCAAAACTTACTCCCCAAGGGTCTGTTAACAAGCAAGCCTCAGCTCTGCAGGATTCTTTCCCCTCCTATTAATGTCATTTACCGTGTACGTGGATTTGTAAGCTGGGAATAGACCCCAGCTGTGGGGCTGGAGTGCAGGCCTCAAGTTTATGGTAATCTGCCCGTGGGATTTTAATTAGCTATGCCTTAGATTACACAGAGATTATCTTACAAGATCGTTTGAGCAGCAGTGAGCCTGCAGTGTCGGTGACAGAAATGCAGTGCAGATTAAGTGACCAGGCACAAGTTTTAACACAAACAGTGAGGGGGGAGAGATCAACCTTATGGGGTGGGAGGTGGGTTTGAACATTCCCAACAGTGGAGAGGAGGCACGTCCTGTCCTAAGGACTAGGCAGTTCAGTGCCTGATGAGTTTGCTGTACAAATGCCTCTGTTGGAAAGACAGTATAAAATAAACTAGAATATAAGCCAGCAGGAGCTGTCCATTAACTTCTTGTAGGACCACAGTAAAATAGGTTTGGGAGAAGTGCACTTGTCTTATCTCTTGGCTTCATCATGCTGACCAGCTGTTTGCCACTGACCCAGGCAGTGGAATCTAACGCAAAAAACAATTTCCATATACAGCAAGGCCGGAGTTGGTTGGACAGTGAACTACGCTTTCTCATGCTAAGCATAATTTAGCCTCAGGAATCTGCCTTCTTAGCACCTTCCATAAGAAGTGGAGCTGGGCAGACCTCTCTAGAGGATGGCAGACACTGAATTTAACTTCTCCAAAGCAAAGCTTAAAGGTGCTTCTCTGTTTTTATCAGCTACAGTGGTGGAAGAACGCTCTTACATGCTCACACTGATAATTAGGGTGGTTTACTTAATGCATTGATGAATCTCACACCCGCCCGAGCAGGGGGACCGAGGTGGGGACTTGGACTGAAAATGTGGAATTGAAAGAGCATTAGGAAGGAGGGAGAGTGCTTTCTAAAGACAGGAGAGGGAGAAAAACTAGCCTGAGCACAGTGTGCTGCAGAGAAAATGTACTAAGTGAAGAATGAGGAACATTTGTGTATGTTTCTGGGTATTTATAACGTCCTTGTCTCTGTGGTGAAGCCACAGAGCTCAAACTCTTTAAAGGCAACCACGGCACATGGTTTGGTAGCAGAACACAGAGTAGGTTTTGAGAATATCATACATGAAAGCCTTGTTTTGGTGTGTGACATTTGGGGTTTGAATAGATTTGGCCACATTTTTGCTTAAGTCTGCTACCCCAGTGACACCCGTGCCTTTGTTGTCTTCATCTAAAAGGAAAAACAAATTACTGAGAAAGAAAATTGGCTTCGTAAGCAGCAGTAGAGATACAGATTCTTTTCTTTGCCTGGAACTTCCTCAGTCTTGCCTTTTGTGGGACTGAAAGGGCGGTATCGTCTCTGAAAATAATTGAATGGTCTGAGGAGTGTGTGTCCCTGTCTCGGGTAACAGTGAAAAAATGGTCTGGTAGAGCTCTTTTGATTTCACCTCATTTGACTTTTGGACTTTGTGTTGTTATGGAGCTTTTCACTGGAGCTCTGAAGAAGGAAATTTTCTGTGCACGTAGATGATTTTGCTGGCCTTGCATGAAATATTTTTCCACATAACAAGGGCTGTATATTCTTTATCTGAGGGCTTTACAAATCAAGAACATAAAGAAAAAGCAGTTGATGACAGAGTGCTGCTACCCTGGAAGGGCTGAGGAACAGGGAGTCAAGTGAAGAAAGTCATAGAAAGATATTGGAAATGTGAGTTTTGGAGAAGCATTGGAGGAGGTGGAGCAAGGACTCAGTAAGCCAGGTTGTTCCAAGATTCAGGACCAGGGCTAGCAGATGGAAACCATGGGTAGAAAATATCCAAAAGCTGGGCTTTTAATGCAACAGGGAAAACAGGACAAACAAAGCTGTACTTTGAGAAAGAAAGTAGGGAGACAAAAATTGCAACACTCTGAAGGCAATAACAAGCAAAGTCAAAAGCAGTGGCTTTCTGGAAGTAGATAAAGAGTGGATTTTTTTTCTGCAATAAAAGGAAAGGACATAACATCCCATCTCTGGTGAGGTGAGAAGATAATTTCTCCAGGTGAAGGAAGAAGTGGATACTGCAGGATCTCTCTCTGTAATACCTGCTTTTCCTCAGCAGCATCACAATATTTAACAATTTTTTTTAACCCTTGTTTTTTTTAGTGTAGCTGTATATTGGGCACTTTGCTGCTGAGGGCCACTGTAGCTGAAAGGTTTATAAAGGTTTGCCCTCTGGTTGACCTTACAAGAAACACTTGTACGTGTTTCACAACTTTAATGTATTCTGCATTGCATTTCAAATCCATGGGAGCCAGCACTAATATGCAAGTATAATGGGAAAGAAATTCCTCTCATTTAAATGACAGAGATCTGGTACCCATCTTGTGTGAATGAAATTCACTTGAATGAAATTCTTTCTTTTGCGAGTTTTAATCCTTTCCAGGTTTAACTTGCAAATCTATTCAGTGTATTCCTGTAAGATGAACAGCAATATGGAAAGGTTGTAGGAGAACAGGCCAGCTTTTACCTTGTGTTTGACCCTCATTTCAAGCCTAATCCACGCCTGCAGCTTCTAGGCATTGCTGCTGTGCAGAGTAAAGGAGATAAACGTGATGATCTTCGCAAGAAAATCAGCATTCCTCTCCTCTTTAGCACTAAGGAATAGTTTAATTTTTATTAAATGAATAATCATCCCATGCCTTAGTTTTCCCACTTGTTTGTCAGAGAACTCTGCCTTCTCAAAGCACTTTGAGATCTATTGGTGAAATTGCTCTGTAAAACAAAGCCTTTTTATATTCTTTTTCCTCTAATTATGCTTGTTCCTGGTAGTGCATTTTGCCAAACAACATCTAGGGCAAGATCTATTTGCAAACCTGAACTTGCAATGCTGGGATGAGCTGAAAAGGCAGGGGCAAAATAATAAGAAAAGCACTACATGTGCTGAGACACGATTGATTTTTGAGCACTTCGACCAAGCCTGTTCCTTTTGCTTTGCTTATATCTGTTCCCAGGTCTCCTTCTTGTTCCTCCTAAGGAATTAAAAACAACAGGTCTTACAGCCACAATACCCCAGGTGTCTCTATGATTAAAAACCCTTAATTGGTAAAAGGTGGTGTTTCTAACTTAGCATATTATTTGCAGGGAGATACCTATATAAATACACATATATATATGTATTTTGTAATTACAAATATATATATAAATATTATGTTTAAACATTGAGAGAGACATTGAAAATAAACACAGGAAGCCGAGGAAACAAGAGCTTAGTGATACAGTGAAGAATGCAATGCTCTGCATTTATTCATTCACCAGCAATTTCAATCACATCAAACAGCATAAAATGCAACTGCTCTAACACCCCTCCATTTCTTTTTTTTTTTTTTTTTTTTTTTCAAAAAAACCCAGAAAGATTTCTGATAAACGAGACTTGCCAGCAGGAAATTTCACAGCATGTTCCAGGCACAGTAATACAGAAAGTGTGATCTGGGGGACCTGACTCATCCCAGAACTGATCCTACTGACGCATCTCTGGCTGAGCGTCTCTCGCAGTGATGCTCCCGCACTCCCTGAAACACTTGCCGTGGGCACTGGCACTTCATTTGCCAGGGAAAATGCCCCGTGAAGGAGAAGCTACAGCATTTACTGGCAAAACACTTCAATGACAAAAAAAAAAAAAAAAAAAATTGCCTGGGGGTTAAACGTTTGTGAAGGTTCTTCCTGCATTAATGGGTTTAGTCATTAGCAACACACTCTTCCCTTGAGACGGCCAGCCCCGAGTAAAATTCCCAACCCCTGCTAAAGATGATCCATCAGCAATTACAGCACCAGCATATCTGAGAACCTGCCTTAGGCTGTATGTGCTCATACTTCTCAACCTGGACATCATCATCACAGAATCACAGAACGTGCAGGAAATATCACTTTTATGGACCACTGAGAATGGAAGATTTTTCTTTCCCCCTTTGAACAATGCAGTTTAAATTCAAATACACTAATATATATCGCCAGACTGTTTCTCAGTGTACACACTTGTCACAATAAACAAGCCAAATATAAGCAGTATCACCATTTATAAATGTGTAAAATTAAGCTGAATGAATTAGCTCCCTCCATTCACAGTTTATAGGCACTACTGGTTGGAAGGCATGGCTGAAAAATATTTCACCTCTATAGTACTTGTAGCAAATTTGCATGGTGCCCTTTAACTAACAGCATTGCCATCAATTTTACCTACAGAGGTACTGACATTTCAGTGTCTATTTTTATATTTGCTAAATTTACAAGCAAAATGGAAAAAGCAAATTCAAAGAGCTACCTAAGGCTGCTTTGATCTGCCCACTGTTCCAATGATGGGCTGGAGGATACATACATTACTCAGACAAAAAATATCCTGTAGAGCTCTGGATTTTCTGCGGCTGATAGTTTGTGGGCACAAAACCCATTTCTCTCATTTCTTTAGAATAATAAACTCCTTAAGCTCTAAACATCTACCCTTAGCTGAAAGGAGTCAGGATGTTACGAACATCCTCCAACAGCACCCCCCCCCAAAAAAAAAAAAAAACCAAATCACATTTTCCCTCCCCAAAAGGCAAAAATAGTCTTTTACCTCGCTTGTTCCCCTTGATGAATCCAAACAAGAGCCACATCAAAAGGCACTTGAGCTCCATGGGACTTGTCCACATCTTTTCCCTGCACCGCTGAGGTGAAGTTTCTCAGAAGCGATGAGCTGCTGCCAACCAAACCAAGGAGCCGGTCACTGCATGGTTAGAGCAGTGGGGAGCATCACCCCGTGTGTGCAGGGAGGACTTTGCTCAGAAAATAGCTGTTTTGCTGTCTGGCTCCACAGGAGAGAATAAAGGCTGCTTTCTGTTCAGGTATTAGTAGCTTTTATCCAGGAAATCAAGCTTCATGCTCGGCGTGGCGGAGCGTGCCATGGCAAGTAGGAAGTGGTTTGACACATCAGAGCTGCTGACTCCAGAGATGTTTCACTACAGTTGAGGTCAGTAGAAAGGGGTGAGATTTGAACAGGTTTGTGCAGGCACTCAACTCCAAATCTGCGGCTGGATGGATATTGGAAAGGGATCACCGCTGTGGAATAATTGCCTGGTGTATGACAATGGACCTCAGGCACCACTTGTGGGCTCTGTCTACAAAGGAAAGGTTCCATGGGCTATATTTTCGGCTTTTTGGAGGTCTTCTGCTAATGATGATAAAGCCACACTGAGTTTATTTCTGTTGTAAGCATGTTTGCAGTTTCTCTGAATCACAGCTGAGGTTCTGAAGGATGGACAGGATGGATGTTTGTTTGATCAAACAAACCAAAAAACCCATGAGGATGAGGCTGGCAGGTAGGGAAAGGTTTTGCCTTGTTCCTAAATTGTCTGCGTGTGAAATGCTTCAGTGAAATTCTTCCAAATGTCAGTGGAAAACTGGAAATGATCGAGGAAGTATCAGACTTTGTGAAATTTTTCTTTAGCCACTTCCACAGAAATGATCTCCTGCTAGTATCTAGAGAAGTAATTGGGATGGACTATGGTAAAAGCAGATTTAAACTAACTGTGGTATTCTATCATGATTACTACATGCTAGGCATTTACTTCTGCCTTATAAATCCTTAATAAATTAAATCTTCCTAACAGGCATGCTAAGAAATTGATGTGATAAGTTTTTAAATGCTGCTACAGCTGCATCCATCAATCTCCTACCTCTCTCCGGATGAATCTCCCTTTGCCCTTTTCCTGAAAGATTTTGTGCAGCTTCACTGATGCAGGTGACAAGTCCTCTTGGAGGGTTTGTCAGCTACGAGGCTTTGGCCAGGAGATTACCTCCCAAATCCAAATGCAACAGGGCACACAGAGAAGAAGTAAACCTTGTGAAGCAACTGCTGTGGGTAAAATGCTCTGCTCACCCCAGGGCTGCTTCGTGCTCCACGGATGTTTACTGCCCTTGATTTAGTATCAAATCATCTTCCTTATTTAACAGTATAATAGGAAAAGCTCATGCCAAAGCCCACTGAAGGATTTAGAGAGTTTTACTCCTGAAAAACCTGTCTGAAAGTCTTAGACCCCAGTTCTCTACCTTTTTCCAAGACACCTTAGAGACACGCAACTGCCTGACCCCTGCGGCCATCCGAGCTGGTAAAACATATTTGTTATGTTTTCTGCCCAGAAAGAAATCCTTAACTTTTTATCATAATTTCTCCTTTCCTCACTAAACATGGGGTCTGTTCTTTGGAGGTGCAGGTATTTACTCCTCAACCTCTGCCTCTATTTCTTGCCTGGCCAAACTATTTAATTCCATAGCTTTTTGCATGATGAACACAGAGATGGGGGACCTTTTCTGCAGTCCTTCAGCTCAATATTTCATGTATCCATTTGCTTTCAAGCAGCAAATCTCAGTGTTGGTGGGTAATAGCCACTTGTATTTTGTTAGAAAGGGTGAGTTTTTTTCCAGGTCTGGACATGAAATGTGTTCCTTGTGCTGGAAGGAACGGTGACCCCAGGTGGCTAATTGCTGCAAACACAGTTTGCATGAGAAAGGCCCATAACTCGGCATTTAAGCCCTTTAAAGGTCAGGAAAAAAACCGATTACGGCTTATGAGAGGAATTAGTCAGGTCAGCTTTGTGAAATAGGTCAGTTTGCGAAACGATTCCAGGAAAAAAGAAACAGTGGTGCTTCTGCAAGGAACTGACCCAAAACACAGCGAGGCAGAGAAGGGCAGGGTGAGAACAGAGGGACCCAGCAAGGGGGAAGGGTATCCAGGCACAACAAAACACAGGGCTTATGACAAAAAATCCTATCCAGCATTAAAATTTAGATGATAAACATGAGATATTAGCAACTGAATTAGATGTGGCAGTAAAGGAGGGGATGGACTGTGAAAACTCAGTGGATACCTGGAAAGTGGTGGAGGGACATACCAAAAAAAATGCACCTTGAGCATCTATGAAGGTGTAGGAGGAAAAGAAGGTGCTGCTGTCTGTGTTGCTCGTTGACTTCCTTCCATTGATCACCAGAGTTTTGCTGCTGGGAGAAGTTCTCTGTTTCAGCAGAGAGCTGGGAGGAAAGGAGCTTGTCATGTAGCTCAGGCCACCACAGATAAGATTATAAAGATTATTTTTGTTCAATGCCACAAGACCGCAAAAGATGCACAAATGGAGTTGTCAAGGAGAAAACCACAGGCATATCTCAAAGCTCCAGCCTTTTTTGGTCTAGGTTTAACAAGGGCCTTTTGAAATCCTGCAAGTGCTTTTAAAACTCTTAGTGCGCAAACCCATTTGGTCTGGAGGCCTGTCCTTTCTTTAAACTGGTTTCTAAGCCAGGTTGAAGAAAGGACAACACTGTGATCTTACTGCAGCTCTTCTCAGCTCAAAGCAGTGGTAAATATCCACACAATTCACTAAAATAAACAAGCTTTGTGTTTTCTTCTACTTTTTTTTTTTTTTTTTTTTTTGTATAATCAGACTAAAACATGGACAGAGTTGAGNTCACTCTTACACAAATATTCTATTCAAGGGACTAACATTTTATACCGACCTTCCCGGGGAGGATCTGGGGGTGGCTTTAAACAGCTAAATAAACTCTGTAATCAGTATTGCTTATACGTCCTTAAAATTATGGTAATGGTGGTTGTAGACTCACAGGGTGCACAAGGACCACACACAGGGCCCTTCCCAACCTCCACAGCAGCATCCAGCTCTGCTGCAAAGCAGAGGAATGGGGAAGCCTCAGTTATACCAAGTCCCTGAAATGATCATCAGAAATTTTTTCATCCAGTCTAATTATTTATAAGGGTCAAACTGGTTTTAATCACTTTTTCTTTCCCATAAAAGCGAGACGGAACTGACACGAGGCACACAAATTTCTCATCTTAAACGAAGCGTATTTGCAAGGATTTGGGTTCAGTTCAAGAGGGAGTTCTGTAGTCAGCACAGTTGTCAAAGTTCCCCCTTGAGTCAATGGAGAGTCAACAAGAGCATCTAGAGAGTGATTCACCTCCTCTTCTGGACATCCACATCCAATCCACCAAATTAATCACCCTTCTCAACTTCTCTCCCTCCCTCTCTCCCATCTGCAGACGATGGTTAAACCAGCATAACCAGGTTAAACCTGGTCTTTTAGGCAGCTTCAGCTGCATGAGACAAATCCATCCTGAAAACCCCTACTGAATTTGGAAATAGAATTTAAATTGCTTATTCAGTTACTGAGAACAGTCTTTTCTGTCAAACATTCTGGATGTGATTCATTATACTCTTATTAATTATTCCTTTCACTGATTTCACTGAGCTGGGTGATAAATTACGTGAGGACCATAAAACTGAAAGGGGCCTTGCAAACCCAGTACCTGGTGTTGGGCTAAATCCATCAGTCAAATCCTGCTTGGTTAGTGCCTGGGGTTAAACCACAACACCATCATCGTGTTGGGGTTTTTTGGCTGTTCTCCAAAATTATCAGGTTAGTATACAGCAAATATCCCCCAGTATTTTCCCATGGAAATCAAACACCAAGCACGTTATTATTACAATAAAACAGTGTCTGATGAGCACATCTGGAGGAGACTGAATTTTTAGTCTCTTTCTGCTCAGACTTAGCGTCCAGCTGAACTCCTGGCTGATGTGAAAGACTCCTGATACATTTAGTTTCCACATAATGAGTACTGGCACAAGTTCCTTAATACACCAGTGCCTAGACTGGGTTTTTTAATATTTCCCCATGCAAATACAACCAAATACTACAGATAACTTCCTTCCTATTCTTACTTGCAATCACCAGTCCTTTGGCCTGAGCAGAAAAAAATCAGGAACTTAAACTGATAAAGGGAGCATATTATTGCATAATCATATTTGTTCCTTCTCTCCTCCCGTTTTACCATTCAAGTATAGTTAATCAAGTATATTTAATGCTGTAAAGTGCACAAGTCTGAAGACAGCCTCTGCAGCGAGCTCCTAACCCAAGGCATGCTGTCTCTTTGCTTGATTTCAGTAAGAATTTTTACATTGTCTGTGAGGTTATGGAAATATAATCTAGATGAATCGTGAGGTGAGTACAAAAGTGATTGGAGAATCCCTGAAAAGAAAGTGCCCTTAAAATGGTTCAGAACTGTGTCAGATGGAAGAGCATGTGGAGTGGCCCTGATTAACTGTCAGAAGAGAAGGATGCATTGCAAGGTGGTCCCCAAGTTAGAATGTGGGTCTTTGGTTATTCAGTATTTTCAACGGTTACCTCAGTGACGAATATAGACAAACTTTACTGCATTTGCAGAAGATGCTGGGCCAGGAGAAACTATAGAGGGCAGGAAAGGAATTCAAAGTGACCTCAATACGCCGGACAAAAAAAATAAGATGCGGTTTAAAGATAAAGTGCAAGTTTTATACACAGGCAGAATAAAACAGCCTGTGAAAGAGAGTAGTGGCATCACTGATTAGATACTTGATCTTCCGAAAATGAACCAGGGCTTGCGTGCAGAAGATCAACTCGAAATGTCACACATTAAAAACTTAAATCTCATTCCAAAAGGTATAACACATGCAAAGAAACCCCTGGTTCTGTGCTGGGACAATGAAGCCATGGATAGGGTGCTGTGCCTTGTTGTGGGCACTACATACTGACAAAAACTCGGAGAAGCAGAAGACAGTTCAGAGGAAAGCAGTGAGAATGACAAGATAGTTTAGGAAACCTCTTCTAAAAGAAAAGACTGAATACCTTGAGACTGTCTGAGGAATGATGATGGAGAAGGGGACAAGATAAGAGCCTTAGCAGTGGTAGTGATGGAGCTGATCTAGGCATGGACTAGGTGACCCCTCAAGTCTTCTTCCAGCACTACATCTAGGGGCTGGTAAGGACTGTGCTCTTCCTCCTTTTTAGACTCACAGCCCAGCAAACTGCAACCAGTGCGAACACCTGAGCTGACTGCCTAGACTCCCTTTATCATCAATGAAGACAAGTGGGCAGGCCTGTATCTTTAAAATTATTTAAATAAGCCAGATATCCTTCATTAGAGGCATCAGAAATCAGGGGAGACGAACCTGGTCTCCATCAAGTTTTAAATCACAAACTATTACATTATATGACTCCCATCCCAACTTTGGCCCTTGCATTACCAAGTGAACTTCCCATGCTTGGAGACCACTGTTAAAAATCTTTCTGCTGAATGTCATAAGGCACCTTTCTACATCTTCTTTAGCTTCATGAGCTGGGTAGACGCTTCTGTTTAGGAAGGCACTGAACTCTAGTTCAGTGAAGGCCCTGTTAATCTGGGCTGGATGAATTTTGTTGAGTCAGCTCTGAATTTACCACCTCATAGGAAGTTGATGTAGATGTTCCAAGAACTCAGGCTAAATTCTCTGCCACAGAAATTAAAGTAAACAGTTGCATTTCAGTTCTTGATCTTAATCTACTGCCTTCCTCGGGAGTTAAAAAAAAAGAACTTCTGAACTGTATGGATTTTGAGGATTCCTTATAGAAATGCAAAAAAAAAAAGGAGAACTAAATGCAAATAGTGGTCTTGGGAAATATTTAAAAAATTTCTTGAGCCTGAAAAAACTTGGAAGTCTCTAGATCTAACCACTAACCAAGAAATGTTGGTGTTCAAGTGAGAAAATTGGTGTGGTACTCAGGCAGGAAGTACAGGCTACAAAAACGAAAAGCTGAATGTAGAAAGTTCAGGGAGCATTTTTCTTCAGCCAGGCTAAAGAAATAGCAAATAATAAGAGTTTTTCCTTGTCGAGCGTAAATTATTAAAGCTCACTCTTTTATTCAGTGCACAATAAGGGTTCATGCCTTGGTTTTTTGCCCCTAATGAGGCTCAGGACTTTCTCCAACATCTTTTTGATGAGTCTCAAAGCCTCTTCTCACAGCACCAAGAGCAATCCTTCAAATTACTGCTAGAGTAAGTCAGCCTTTATTACAAAAGCTAGACCTCATGACTGAGCACATCATTTCAAAATCATGATTTCCTGTGGTTGCTGTAGGGTTTTCTCTGTAGGGCAATTTTCTAATGCACAATCCACTGTTCTCAAACACCAGTGTTCAAGATGCTGTAGATGAAGGCAAACTAAAATGGGACAATTAAGCATTGCCCTGGATATCAAGGAAGAACATTTGAAGACAGAAAATTATGGGTGAGATATTAAATAAGCAGATAAGTGGTGGGTATCCTTTTCACAGCGTTAGATCTCCATGGTCCATTTTGTTGCTGTTACTCTAGTACCATTTTCATGGATTGAGCACTATTTGTGCAGTGAAGAAGGATGGGGTTGGAATGGAGATTTTGGAGTTAACAAATCACACAATTATAGAACCACAGAATGGTTTGGGTTGGAAGGGACCTGAAAGATCATTCAGTTCCAATCCTCCTGCCATGGGTGGAGACGCCTTCCACTGGACCAGGCTGCTCAAAACCCCATCCAACCTGGCCTTGAACACTTCCAGGGATGGGGAATAAATAGTCTCTCTGGGAAACCTGTTCCAGTGCCTCCCCACCCTCACAGTAAAGAATTTCTTCCTCATATCTAATCTGACTCTACCCTCCTTCAGCTTAAGGCCATTCCCCCTTGTCCCATCTCTCCATGCCCTCATGAAAAATTCCTCTCCAGCCTTCTTGTAAGCTCCCTTTAGGTACTGGAAGGCTGCTCTAAGGTCTCCCTAACTATGGATGATTGGATGTTTGAGGTGCAAAGCCCTGAGTAACTCAGCAAGCCTGTGGAGGATTTCATAGCACTCCATGTCTTTCTCCTGAGGAAACTTAACTGCTGAGGTGAGACAAGAAGAGCATTTAGGATCAACAAGGTGGTTTTCACCTTTTCTCACTTAATGTTGGTGTAGATGCAGACTTCTGAGCTGTTCACCTGCCCTCACAGTCAATGAAGAGCGGTAGGAGCAGCTCAGATGGCCTATTTTGGGTGTCTGCATTGGGGTGAGACAAACTCCACAGAGAAGGTTCTGCTTCTCTGCACTGGCTACAAACAAGTATAGCACCCAAAGGCTGCAGATGTCACACTTGGTGTGAGGACACCCACCAAACCTCCCACCTGGTTTTCAACTGTCTCAAACAAACCCCATCTGCTATAATTAGCAGCAGAAATTGCCCTGTGTTGCCCTTGGTGTCTATAACAGTCTCTCAGTGCTTAGGGACCTTGGCAGAAATAACCTCGCTACCACCAGATTTATCGCCTTCACTCAGATGAGCTAGACATTTGTCCAGCGTCCTGGATCCAGACCCTGTCTCCAGCCCCACCATCCCTCTGCCTCTTGTGGTGTTGCGCACAGGTTATGAAATGCTGGAGCACAGCAGGTTTGGGGCTGAGCTCTGGGCAACTTCAATCTCGAAGGGTAATGCAATTAAAGGAGGAAGCAATGAACTGCAGCTGGCAAATCTGTAGTGTGGAAAGGTCCACGATGTCCACACCAGTCCTAACACCTGTGCTGCTCAGGGCTTTGCTGATCAGTGCCTCTCTGGTGCATGGGAGAAGAAGGAAGGAGGAAGGTGACCTTGGACAGGATCAAGCTGACTGTAAAACATGCTAATGAAATGCAGGAATTATTTCCATAAAGCAGTTTATATTTCATGCCCTGTAGCTGTTCTTCCAAGAAAACAGCAGCTGTTTATCAGGCTGTTCAACACAGGCACACTCACCCTGAGGAAGTTCCCCTCTGACCCTCATGAATTGAACTGTCCACACTTTGCAGCCAGACCTCGTTTCATCACCTGCATCCATCCAGCCAAGAGAACACAGTGATTGGCTTTTCAGGTTGCAGAGGAATCACTTGTGTGGGGCAAATGGCCTCAAACTTTCTCCCTGAGGTCAGGACAAAGTTCATTACAACTTGAGAGCACTCAGTGCTGAAAACAGGTCTTCACCCGAAAATGCTGAGCTCAGACAGTGAGTGCAGTTAGCTTTGAATCTGATTGTCCTTATCAAGTGTACAAGAAATGTGCAAACTTTGCTGGAGATCACCTTCATCCAGCAGAATCCCATCATGTGTGGGATGGTCTTGTGCCTTGAAAGGGAACGGTGACACTCAGTGCAGGCAGGAAATCAGATTGAAAAAAAAACAACACACGGGATCTTTTATATCTCTTCTGGACATAAATGCAGTCTCTTCTTTACTGATATCTCTGATTAGCACAGTTCAGCCCTTTTGAAGTCCTGTCTACTTTGATCACTGCACGCTGATAACCAAAGACAGCCCTATAAGGAGAATATAGTCCTATGAAAAAAGCATTAAACAGTTTTACGATTTTAGGCTCTGTCCTAAGAGGAATGGTTCCCAACTTCTAAATTTCTTCATTTCTAAATCCAGAGATCAACATTTCCTCATCTGGAGGGTTTGACTAGCAACTGTAGCTTACTTTTAATATAGGAAATTTTTAATTAAGTGAGAATGTTTGGGGTAGAGGGGTTCACGTGGCCTCATGTCACACAGAGGCTGATGTCATTTGTGTTGAAGTAGTGAAAAGAGGGCTGTTTCCAGGGCTGATTTACTTCCTATCAGCCAGACTCTAACTGCCCCTCACTCAGATGCCCTCATGACCACCTTCATTATATCTGTCACCTGCATGGTACAAAGAGTAGCACTCAGAAAGCATCTCATTAGCCGTTATCATGGTGAGCAAATGGAAAACCTGAAATATTTGATGTGACTAATAAAAGCCAGACACTGAGCCTCCTCAATTTGGAGTGTTTTGTCAGGTCATTTAAAATTAGAAGTGGAAAGCACTCCAGACGCTACACCAGATATGTGCAGCCCAAATGCTATAAAAAGAAGAGATGGAAAATAATATAAAAATATAATTTGTAACAGAATGATAGTATCTACGTGCTTGGCTGGTTAGTGTTCAAAGAGTATCCACCAAGATGATTATTTCTGTGTCATCTCTCTTCAGTGGGACAAAGAAGATTCAAAAATTAGATATTTGCACAAAGACATTAATTGCATCTGTTTTAATGCAAACTGGGTTTGCATTCTGGTTGCTGTGGCATCCCAAGAGGTCATGCACAGCCAAACCTCAGCTTCTCACGCTCCCCAAAATGCGACATTGTCAGAGCAGAGCTGCTGGTACTGACTCATTGCCACAAGCATTGCCATGGGCTCCCCGTGGTGGCACAGACTGGGTCTGCCCTTGGAATGCTTCATCCCAGCAGCATCCAGCTCCAATGTGGGGCTTTAAAGTGAGAAATCACAACCAGCAAATGTAGCTGGGAAACCAGATGAGCAGACCTGCCGCCAAAGGCAACAAGCATCAGAAGGATGAGCCCAGAGGAGACAGCTAAGGTCACCTCATCCTGATTTTGACTACTCCAGTAACTCCAAATGTGGCTTGGGGAAGTCACTTTGCTGCCTTTCCCCTTGCCCTACACCTGTAAGCGCTTGATAATAATAAATTCTTGATAAAAATCTTCATGATGTCTCTCTGTTCTCCTGCTTGATGCCATGAAGTCTTTGAGCAAAGACAAGACTTCAACAGTTTTCAAATCACAGAATCACAGAATGGTTTCGGTTTGAAGGGACCTGAAAGATCATCCAGTTCCAGCCTCTCTCGCACGGGCAGCGACACCTTCCACTATTCCAGGTTGCTCCAAGCCCCATCCAACCTGGCCTTGGACACTTCCAGGGATGGGGCAGCCACAGCTTCTCTGGACAACCTTGTGCCAGGGCCTCACCACCCTCATATGGAAGAATTTCTTCCTAATATCCCATCTAATCCTGCCCTCTGGCAGTGGGAAGCCATTCCCCCTTGTCCTGTCACTCCAGGCCTTTGTCCAAAGTCTCTCTCCAACTCTCTTGGAGCCCCTTTAGGCACTGGAAGGGGCTCCAAGGTCTCCTCAGAGCCTTCTCTTCTCCAGGCCGAAGGATCATTCAAGGCATCTCCTCTGAATTCCAAATAGCTTGAAAACAACAGACACCAGCTTAGTCAAAATGTTTCTACATTATCTTTAAAAAGAGAGAGAGAGAAGAGCTTCATTTGTTTTTGCTTCAGGAAGCTCTCTGCACCAACAGAGAAGAAAGTCCCTTTCTAAAATAACAAGAAATTCATTAGCACTTCTTGTACTTTTTTAAGGTCACCATTACAGATATTTTTGATAGCACATCCTTTTACGTACATGTGGTCTGCTCTGATGGTGGAGATAATGCTGTTTACCTGAAGAGCAGGTTTGGGTTGGGCTTTTTTTTATGTCTCCCTTGTTTTTCAGGAACAGAAGGATGGACAATGTTCACCGTTAAGCTTCTGGCAAGAGTGTAGAAAGAAAAACAAGGCACATGGTGAACACTGTCATATTTAAAAAGTTGAAAGCTCAGTGTTCAATTTTCATCATTTGCCTTCCATGATACAATGATCTGATCCATGGTGGGATCAGATATTAAGGGCTTTAGGGGACTCTATGTCTGCCTGCACTGCTGTTTTTTCAGAAACATAGGAGTTGACAGGCTGGGCAAGATTATCCATCATTGTAGTTCAGTATCAGGCCCTTTTCAATAATCAGGAGAATGTCTGAAGGAAGACGCAAAAAATCCTACCTAAACAAATGCAGAATAATCAGCTTTTGTCCTTGTCTTAACTTCCAGTTATTGGGTTGTTTTATAACATATAAAAGGTTTTCTCTCTTTTATGAGATGTATACTCCAAATAAACACACTGCTCTTTGTTTCTTACTCCAGCAGTATCTTGTGAATTGTAAAGTTACCAAAAACCTCAAGGCACACAATGATTTATTTTTTTTTTTAATAACATGAAAACTACGAACAAAAGTAAGTCCTAGGATATGAAATGGAATGTGGAAAGTGTCCCAGTACATTTGGAAAGTGCTGTTCCATGGACTGTTGTCCAGAGACATGCACATAGCACGTGCTTGAAAACGTGCTGGGCATCTCAGTTTTAGAGAGCTAAAACTGGATGAGATTAATTATAATTGTATAAGACATCATGCCTGATCTTAATTGTTCATATGTCCAATATACATGGGCCTCTTATGAGATGGAAAGAGCAATTTCTAAACAGCTGGAAAACGCTGCCTGGGTCTGAATCCTAAACCAGAGTCATATCACTTAGACCAGACTGGTCAAGGATGAGGATGTTCCAGTGTAGCTGTCTCTGTTTACACCACACACCTTTGTGGCAGAGACAATCTTGAAGGGCTGATGTGTAAGTAAGTCCTCCAGGACTACCCTAAACCAGCAGTCCTTCGTTCAGCTGATTGTGAACATCACAGCTTTTTCTTAGCTTCAAAAGTTCACCTGGAATATTGATGCTATTGGACACACTCTAGGGCCAAGGAGGCTGCACAAAAACCACATGGGAAGAAATCCATAGAAAAAGACAGATGAGACCATGTCCCAGCACAAAAGGCTGTATATGTGGAAAATAAACTGAACTTCTGATTAAGAGCTGACAATCCCTAACGGAGGAGCAGAACTCCTTTTGCAAATTTACCCAGTGATCAGAGCACTTGGTCAGTAATCCAGAGCAAGCCTGGATGGCAAATCTTCTCCTTCATCTCTCTGGAGAAATATAGCAAGTGACAAAGCCATAGAAATAATCACAGACTCATCAAATAATTTGGATTGGAAAGATGAAGCTGGTTATGAGATCCCACCTGGATTTATTCAGTTGGGTCCTACAAAGCTCTAAGGATGGAGGCTGCACAACCTCTCTGGGCAACCTGGTACCGTCTGTGAACACCTCAGTGCCCATAAATGTGCTATTAACACCAAACAGTTCTGCTTATGCCAGGAGTGTTGTGATGGCCACCGTGACAGGACAGCAGAGAGTTCTCTTTGAACCCAAAGCTCTTGGATTCAGCTGTTTTGGGCTGAAAGCAGTTGTTCAGGAGAATTTGATATAAATCTGCAGCAAGCGGAAGAATAACCTTCCCTATCTGTGAACCATCAGTACAGATGCATTTCCATAGTGATGTCACATGGCTTGGTGACAGCCCACAGTTCTTAGAATTTAACCTCAAATCCAGAATTGTATTTCAGTCCAAAAAATGTATCTGCAAATTTGCATAGAGATTTCATTCAGATGTTTCAATGGGTGGTGAAAATTGTTGCCTGAGATTCCTTTTCTTTTTGAGTACTCGAGTTGCTTTCATGGACAGAGAATAGATGCCCAGAATTCTTTAAACGATCTCAGGTTGGGATCCTAAACCCATAGGACATGCTTTGATGTCACTATTAAAACTGCAACAGATTGAAGCCATATTTTTGGGAGGGGCTAAATGATTCTAAAAAGGGAACCAGCCCTTGTAAATTTAACCAATAGTCTTTCCTGGCATAAAATATTTAAAGCTGCAGAAAAGTCAAATAGCAAAGGATCTCCACTGTAACACTTAACATCACTCAACCTTTAAAAAAAAGTAGAAGTTACTGAAATTTTGAAGAAAAAAATGGTTTGGCCGGTGTATGGCTCTGACAGGAGTGAAGTAAAGGAAAAATGGTAATGTTAAAATGAAATTTCTCACTGCAGACATGCACAGTCATGGTTGGGAAGGAAGACAAGCCAGACTGTAAAGCTGATTTCCTCCTTCTCTTCCAAACCCTCCCTCGCTGTTTGCCTTGTCTTCCAAAATCTTTCTCAAAGCTATTAGTTTTAAAGCTGATGACCAGTGCAATGGAGGCTTAACTCTCCCCTGTCCCCCCTGATTTCCATAAAATCACAGGATCATGGAATATCTCAAGTTGGAAGGGGCACATAAGAATCATCGAGTCCAACTCCCAGCAAAGGCTCCTCGCCCAGGGGATGGCTGGGCAAGGGAACAGGCTCCCCAGGGAAGTGGCCATGGCACCAAGACTGACAGAGTCCAAGGAGCGTTTGGACAACGCTCTCAGGCACACGGTGGGATTCTTGGGGTGGGGCTGTGCAAAGGGCCAGGAGTTGGACTTGGTGATCCTTGTAGGACCCTTTCAACACAGAATCTTCTAGGATTCCTGAAAGACAAACCTCCTGAAATCCCCCCAATTTACCGATGCCCCAGACAGTGGGATTTTCAGCCTGTAAGAAACCTGCATTTTTGGCACAAAGACCCACTTTATGGCTAACACAGGACGGTTCTGAATAACTTCTTACCCAAATCCTTCCTCTAGCAGAGCAGCATAACCATTTTTTTTCTCGGTACAGACGTCCCATCTGTACTGAGTCTAGTCATACGTAATATTTACACTGTTACGTTTTCACATGTTTTCTCAGTTCTTCAGACTAGCTTGAGACAGTGACAGTAGGACAAAATGGCCATTTCTTCATTTATAGCAATTTTTTTTTCCCCTTGCTGGCCAAACAAAAACACTCCACTGTGCGGTGACAGTAGAAATGGAGTTTCCTTTAGTTGTGATCAAATATATTGAAATATGTGTGTCAGAAACTTCATCTGTGATGAAATGTTTCTGTTTTGATTTCTTACTCATTTCTTACTCATTTTAGTTATGGAACTCAGCCAAAGTACGAAACTAGGTAGAAATGTGAAATAAGTAACATAAGTGAAAAAACCCCACAATTTTCTGGGGTTTTGGGTTATTCTATATATGGCAAAAAGACACCGTTTCTGTCATTGCTTTTACAGTCACATTTTCAGCTACTCCCTTAGCAGAAGAATGAATATTTCAAATGCCTTTCTAACTGTTTTCAATTCTTTCAGATTGCTACTTTATGAAGTAGCTTTTCAAGCCAGCAAACTTAAGTCAATCTTCCGAAGCCAGGATGAATTTTCGCCCGGCATTTCCTCTTCATATTTCATTTTTGTCACGTGGGCAAAGCTGAAGATCGTTGGGAAGATGACAATGATAATCAAGCAAGTATTTTCTGGGGGAAAAAGAAAAAAAAAAGCAAATAAAGTGCTCTCATCAGTCCTGACATTTTGCTTTTGTGCCACGTTGCGGTCCCCACCATTTCTCACCTGTGGGAGTGGGAGCTGCTCTGTTCTCCTGATGCTGAGAGGTTTTGAGGGGTGGTTTCTCACAACCACGATTGCCACCTCAAAAAACTCCAGTTAGCTTGCTATGCACTGCCCTCTAATGCCATTTTGGCATATTAGCAACCCTCACCCTCAAAGAGGATCTGTAATGCAGTACAAATAATCCACATCCACCAAAAACTGCTATTGATGCTTCAGGGAAATCATAATAAATGAGGCTTTTACAGGCTGACTTTTTTGGGGTTTGTGTTTTGTTTTTTTTGCTTTTGTTTTGTTTTTTGTTTTTTTTTTTTTTTTCCTTCAGCATTGCTTCATTTTATACCTTCTTGAAGATCACCATCAGGGAGAAAAATGAGAACTCCCCATTTACCTTTTCTGTACCATTTTGGTTTCCTGATGCTTTCAGGGGCCCCTTCAACTGCTTCTTTTCACCCAACACATCTGATTTCTTTGAGTTTTTGTATTGCACTGCTGCTTCTTGGAGGGGGTGACATGCCCAGGAGTGCAGGTGGCCACTCAAAGGTGCATGTGCCTGTTGGATTTATGAGGATATTTTCTCCTTTTTTAAAATTTTAATGCTTCCTAGCAGCCTGTTTGCTTCCTTGCTTCCTTCAGAGCACTGAGTAGGCATTTCTAGAAAATTATCCACGATGAATGCAGCATCTCTTTCCTTAATGGAAGCAGCTGATTTAGAGCCTGCTGCTGTGTGTGTTTTGTTAGTGCTATTTTCTCCTGCGTGCATTGCTTTGCATTCATTAACTCTGGGTCCCATCTGCCATCTCATCACCCAGCCAGCGTCACGCCATCCCTCTGCAACTTCTTCCTTTCAGCTTTTGGCTGATTACTCTGAATAATTTGGGATCCACAGCAAATTTTATCACCTTGGCTGTTCACCTTTTCCAGGTTGCCTGTTGGCACAACGAGGGGTCCCAGTCGAGGCTGGTTGCTCTTCTTACAGTGGGAAAATCGGGAGCTTATCCATAGCTTTTTGATCCTGCCTGTAACCTCATCTCCATAAACCCCCTCCTCTCCTCTCCCACGAGCTCAGGAGACCCAGCTGCAACAAATTCCTCTCAAACTAATGGGAAAATTGCTAAGCTGTGAGAAAGAGCTGCAAGAAAAGGTACAGACAGGGCCACATGAGATAAGAAAGGCAGGAACAGAGGTGGGACTGCTGATACAGCAACCGTTAGTGGGATTCAAGAGGAAAAGCACCAGGATGGAAAGGTTTGAAATCCTAACAGAAAAAAATAAAGGCAGTTGGAAGATCAGACTTCAGTACTATCAGGGTCTGTTGGAGGCACAGAGCTGGGCTGTGCTGCCCCACCTCGGCAGATAAAGCTGAAAGGGAGATTTCAGCCACAAATCTGCGGGCTTCAAGGTGTGTGGTGCTTAGGGTGACCTCACAAATTTTTCCTCCATTTCCAGTCTGCCCGGGACCTCCAGACTTGGCAGCTGGATGAGATTTCTCTACCTGCCTGCAGCCTTCCTGAATTTAATGAGCAGGATTCTGTTGGCTTCTTTGCTCCTAAATGGGTGTGTACAAGTACACGGTGGTTATTATTACAAACAGTGAAGGATCGATTTTGGTCCATGCCTAATGCGCTTTCCAGACTTGACCAAGAGCTGCTTCTCTTCTTGTGAATTATCTGATTCATGGCTTTAATAGGTAGTTATTTATGTGTCTAATAACTCAGCCTTTGCCCTCCCTGTTGTGACTTGTTCCAAGCAGGAACTGAAATCTCCTGCTGTTGCCGTGTTTTCCACCTTTGCAGACTCTAACCTCCTTTTAGTTTCTCCCAGTGGCTGTCATTCTGTGCTATTGCTCTGTGACATTTCAATCCACAGTGATTTCTCTCAGTACCTTTTGATGCAATTAATTATTTGAATCCTTCCTTTTAACATAGGATGCCAGTTCTTTTCTTAATGGGATTCTGACACTGTAAAATTAGTGTCTTGCTGATTTTTTTTTCTTCCACAAGGTTACAGATTGTGAATTATATCCATCCTTCCTTTAAAAAATGCAGGCATTGCTAAGGCAAGAAACCAAAGGAAAATACTTGGGAGATCCTTCCTAAACAAAGTAAAACCAATTTTTTGTTATTTAAGAAGCTTTCACTGTTATTGTGAAAACAGACATATCTGTAAATGTGTTTAGGAAGATGGTGTTAATAAAAAGCAGCATAAGTAGAAGGGGAAGTACCAGCTTTACTTATTAGCACCATTTTTTCAGCTCCCCACGGGGAAATAAAGTGCACAGTATCAGAGCTGAAAGCAATGCTGGAGATAAGGACTTTCTGATTCATATAGAGATAGTATCTGTAATGTTTTGAGGTTGAAGTGCCAGATCTATCTGTTTCAGGGCTGGAGGTTGTGCCTGGCTTTGCAGACAGTCTTGCATGTTTATCTGCTTTTTCACGTGGTGCAAGTGGCCAAAATTCTTAGAAAGCTCAGCTCACCTGATTTGACATTCTTGGTATGAGCTGGAGGTACACCTGCCCAGTATGAGCAAAAAAAGAAAATCCATCCTTGCCACTGTCAAACAGAAGACGCTGAATAATTAGTGCAAGAGGTCGGGGTGGGAATTTGGTGTGGCTGAGTAAAATCCAGGCTCAGGCAGAGAGAAGATTTTAAAGACTGCTTCAGAAAACAAAGATTATTTCTCCAGACCAAACCAGTCTTTAAGCCCAAATGACATAATGCAATAAATACTTCTAAATAGCTAAATATCGTGCAAAAACAATTACCCAGTGACCTCAGTATCAGTGGCAGTGATGGCAACAAACATGCCAGGATAAGACAGGGATGTTTGAAACACATTTAAAGAGAGAGAAGTTTTCTTTCTTCCTCACTTTCTCAGTACAACTGCTTTGTCAAACTCAGAGGAGTCTCGTATCATTGTCCCCATTTTTTCCACTCCAAATTTAAGGTGTGCTTGTTAAGTAACTGGAAATGCTGAATGCCCGCGGAGACAAGATGTCAGATTACTCATTCAATAAGCTACCGCAGATTTCTCAAGGAGTTAGAAACACCGTAGAAAATTGTGATACAACACGCAGGGAAAATCGTGTTGGGCATAAATACAGTCCTGCCCTCTGCCAATCGAATTCCTATATCAAACTCCAGTACAGCTCCAGCTAAATAAGGGTCAATGGCAGCCCATCATATTGCAGGAACATATCTCTACGCTCAACTCTGTTTCCCCAAATCCTCGCAATTCAGCTGTAATGATATTTCTTCCCTCCTCGGCAGCAACACGGGCTCTTAGATCCGAAAAGTCCTTAACAATAATTCAATTTCTGAGCGTGGGACTAAAGAGGGGTTTGTTATTGCTGTCGCCAACGGGATTTGAAGTGTCTTTCTTTATGTGACCTATATGCAGCACCCGACAATATTTGCTGTTTGGCATTGAACCATCCCGCCAAAATAAACTTTACTTCGTGTTTATTATTGTTTGTCTCCATCTCCTTGGTTCCATACACCTTCTTTAAAAGAGTTTTTGCAGGGAACACTGCAGAGACCTGATGAACATCATGTGCAGACTGTGAGAGGAATAACTTCCATCTCATTTGATAGGACACGGGAGAACGTCTGTAAACTGAAAGAGGACAGGGTTAGATGAGATAATGGGAAGAAATTCCTGACTGTGAGGGTCGTGAGGCCCTGGCACAGGTTGCACAGAGAAGTTGTGGATCCTTCTTCCCTGGAAGTGTTCAAGGCCAGGTTGGAGAGGGCTTGGAGCAACCTCGGAGAGTGGAAGGTGTCCCTGCCCGTGGCAGGGGTTGGACATGGATGATCTTTAAGGTCCCTTCCAACCCAAACCACTCTGTGATTTTATGAGAGCGCAGATCACACGCCATGAGCACTGTGAAAACCCAAAGGAATTTGGGGTTCTTTATTCTTCCTTGGTTTCTCTCTGTGTGTGCTGTGACGTCCGAGGTGGGGGCACCCTGAGGCGGGGCCAGCTGAGTGGGGAGCAGCCTTCCCACCACCTGCTCCACTGCCTCCGTCTGGGGACCGCATCCCGCATCTCCCCTGGGCACTGGGCTCCCTCCCCAGTCCCGTACTGGTTCATACTGGGACAGAGTGCCCCTACTGGTTCATACTGGGATGGATGCTCCTGTACTGGTTCATACAAGGACAGGGGGGCCCATGCTGTTTCATACTGGGATAGAGGGTCCCATACTGGTTCATACTGAGACAGAGTGTCCTGTACTGGTTCGTACAAGGACGGGGGGTCCCGTACTGGTTCATACTGGGACGGGAGGTCCCGTACTGGTTCGTACCGGGACGGAGTGTCTCACACTGGTTCACACTGGGACGGGAAGTCCCGTACTGGTTCGTACTGGGATGGGA
>VZRE01000693.1:0-68993 GCA_013396775.1 Cephalopterus ornatus
AGACGTGTTGGTCACATAATCTCTCCAGTTGGTAGCGGGGGTTGTTGGGATAGGGCTGAAGCAGTACAAGTAGAGCCATAACTGGCTTTAACTGCCAGCTGAGAAAGCAGGTGTGTGTTTTATCACCCAGCTCAAGCCAACTGCACAGCACACAGGTCAGCCACTGGGTCTTGTAACAACCTCTTGGTGTAGAGAACAAGCTGCACAGGAGATAAATGAAGACCTGGACACTGAGAAAAGCGAATCCTGCAAAACTTTTTTTTTCTCAGCTCTGCAGAAGGACTTGTGCACATATCTATTTTATACAAACGCAGAATACAGACCTACTGGATCCTAAAGATGGAGGGATATTTTTATAGAAGTGTAGACATTCCTAAATAGGAAATGGATAATACAGTTATAATTGATTTGAAGGCACTATATTGTCTGTATTATTCTCTACATTTTATTGAGCGTTAAAGAGAACTTGCAGTACACTTTGCATTATGATTATTCTGACTTGCAAAAATAGACATCAAGTAGTTTTAACTACTTTAACTACTTATGTTTTTATATTTTATATTTTTTCTTATATCTGGACAGGTTTTTTATTTTTCTTCTGTGACATTTTTCCTACTGGAATTTTAAAAATCCTTTATATGCCATGCTTTATTCCAAGAATACAATAAACCAAACCCTCAAGACCACTCTGTTAGGTTTGCTAACATTTACGCTTTTAACTATTGCACAGTTTTCAGAAACATCTTTTCTATTACCTCACGGGTTCTTTCTTCCTAAGAAGCAATTCTGTGTGGGTAGGTAATTCAGAGGCTTGTTAAACCCCTGGTCAGGGAGTACTTTTTGTTTGGTTTGAATTTTTTCTCTATTTTACTGTTTTATTTGGATAAATACTAAAATCATGTATGTTATGGATAGGATTCCTCAGTAAAAAATATTTCTTCAGGCGTTCTCCCCAAAACTATAGAAGTCATCTCCAAGTTCATTAGTCTCTTTCTATTTACAAACCAAGTAAGATGCTCTGGCTGGGTATTTTTCATCTTTCTTGCAGGCATTTAATATATATGAGTGCAGATCTTTTTGCTGAGCATTGCCTTTGATAATATGTGTATTACAGTAGGGTGTATAGGATCAAAGACAGAAAGACCCAATAAATTCTTTATGTCCTCTAAGCCCTTTTCTGTCTCCAATCAGACTGGAATATGTAGGTTGTAATTTCTTCTGCAGATATTAAAGGGGGACAAGAACAGTTAATACTTAGTTTTCGTTTTACTAAAAATTTTGAGAGAGAACTGTGGCCACGTAAAAGCAGAACAAAAAGAAAGCAGAAATAAGGTCTGAAAATCTGGGACTTAGAAGTTGTCCAGTCATAGCCTGATCTGTGCCTAACAGAAATAGGTCATGTATTCGGGGGAAGAAATACAAAAGCAGCAGGCATTTTTGCCAGTTTGGATCACTTTGTTCAGTTGTCATTAGCTGGTGTGAAAAGACGGCGTAGGATACAAGATACAGGTGTATAACATAAAGCACATATTGTCTAACTCACACACAGAAGATAGGTAGGATTTAATGAGCTATTAGGCTAAGCACCCATCCATAAGCATTGGCATTAGCTATTAGGCTAAGCATGCGGCACCTCCGGCCAGCGTGAGCCCGGCGGGGAAGGGTCAGCCTCTGCAGCCCCCGGCACTGGCTCCGCAGCGCTGCTGAGCTGCCGTCTGCCACCAGCTCTGTCATCGCTGCTGTCACTGGCAGCTCGGGTCGGTGACCTGATGATTCCCAACTGATTTGACTAACATCCATGGCTTTTCTATTTAGGATTTTATACCTTTCTGTGTTGGTGCAGCTTTCCCTCTTGAAGGTTAGCTTATTTTCCTCTTGAATTCTTGCACTAGTAAGAAGTCGCAGCTCAACAACTGTACCCATTTGTAATTTTTATTTTCTCATCTTTCTACTCTTTCAGACAGCTCTTTTTTCCAACTTAGTAATTTTCTCAAAAACCAGAGGCACATTAACACAGTTGGGCTGGATCAGATCTGAGCCTTCAGCCCTGGAAACACAGACAGCCAGGGCCCTAGGGGTCAGAGGGGAACCTGACAAAGATTCACTGTTGGCTTTTACTATAGCCTATTTTATTTTATTTTTTTTTTTTACTGTTAGTATTTAATTTTATCAATTTTTGGCAGCTAAACAATTGTGAACATTTTGTTTGTGGAAGCTTAGCATTACATCTTGCTTTCCTCCTTATATCAATATCTTTTTATGTTAACCTGTATTTCTGTATTGACCTATTTCATCTTTCCCTAAATTTTTCAACCATTGACGTTGTTTTCTTTCCACAATCAATTTCAGGTGCATAGCTGTAGGTTTATAATACAAATTCTACAACCAGAATATGTATGTGTTGCATGCCTTACAGAGGAAAGTAAGTCATCTTTACATTAGGGAAATGGAAAATCTGTGCTTTCATTTCACAGCTCAAGTATGTTATCTGGCTGTGTTCATAGAAGTAGTCCTTATAAACATGTATTTATGTAAATGCTGAAAAAACCCACATATTCAGTGAATTATTTTTTCTAGTATAGATTTACATTTGATCCAGATTCCTTTTTTGAATGGGGATTTCTCTATTTCAGTGGATTTTGTATATTTATGCAGATTACTGCTCAAGTTACATAAATTTAGTTTGAGGTCATTATATGGATAATTTGTTACTTAATAAAGTAGTTTGCCAGGTTATAAGACATTAATCCTCCAGTAGGTCTTTAATTAGGAGAGATGAACTAAATAATTCATAGCAAGACTTGGCCTGAAAACATTTATACTACGCGATTATACCATTTTACATGCCATGATGAATTGTTTTGGTGTAGTCTGGAAATAGCTGGACTTTATTAGTTACTTCCAAGGTTTTAGACATCTGTGATAGGTTCTTCAAATGCATTAGATTGGAAATTCATACAATGGCTAAAAATAGAGTTCAAGTCCTTGGGGTTAAAAAGCTGAGATGAGAAGGGAGCATTCTGCTTGCAGAAAAGAGCTGGAAGCAGCTGGAAGAGGAGAGGAATGGCAGCTAACTAACATGTCCAATTCCCCAAATATTATTTTTGCAAAACTGAGCTGGAAATCATTAAATACTGAAAATGTCATGGTTTTATATTTGAGTAAAAGGAATGTGCTAATTACTCGCCTTTTGTACATCTGGTCAATTAGATGGAAGAGGTGGCTGAGAAAAGAGTAGTTTAAAGATTATACAAAGGCGTAAAAAAAAAGGCGAGATGTGTTTCTATTCTGAAATTACATTGCAGATGAAATTAACTAAATTGAAATAATTTTTGGGACTGGAAGGAAGTATTATTTAAAAAAAAAAACCAAGAGAAATAAGCTGGATGTTGTTGTAACCCAAGGACCAGTATGTGTCATTAAGTGGTGTCTTCAGATGATTAATTGGTGAATCATGCTGCGAGTACACTTACATCTAAGGAGAAGACCAAATACCAATGGGTTATAGTCATATGATCATATAAATCTGAGAAAAAATAATTTTTATAAAAATATTTACCAATTTGTGCCATGGAGGAGGTTATTTCTTTTTACAAATTAGATACCACCTTGAACACTTGAATTGGGAACTCTAAAAGATTGAAATTCATGAACCCAAATTTGGAATTAATCAGTGTAAATGGTCCTTTTGAGTATGGACAGATACCTATTTTTTTCTTTACAGTCAAGTTGCTGACCTTTACATGTAGCCTCGCAGTTGGAGCACTCATACAGTGCTCTCAAGTTCTGCCTTTAGTTTCCTCTGTAGCCTGAGAAGACTTGAATGCACATCGCTACCTCACAAGAGGACATCTGGGTTCAGTAAAAGGAGCTTCACCATTGTGCTGAATGCAACTGTGGGAGACCAGAAAAGGAGCAATCAAAAGGGAAAATAATGGAAAAGATTAGTCATTTGCAGAATATGTGATGGGAAATGGCAGTTTGAACACCATACAGACTGAAAAGAGTGTTTTATCTATGACTTCTTTCTGACTTTTTGCTGTAGATAACTACCACGTACCTACCAGCAGACATTGAGGTTATGCCTGTTTAATTTATTGGTCCAGATACAGCTTGTGGGGACACATGGAAGTTTGTGAAACATCCTCTTTGGGTCCAAGCCACTATCTGCCACTTAAACTGGATGTTATGTGCTGTTTTAGACCTTGGTCACTTGAGTTTCAGGTTATCTGTCTGTTTGTGAAAGTGCTAAATTGAAAAACTCCTCTGCTCAAAGCACTGGCATTAGGAAAAGTGCCACTGTGGAGAGCAACAGGTATGAAAACAATGTGAGATGTCTGAATGGAAACAAAGAATGGAAATAACTTTAGCCACCCAGTAGCCCCTCCTGCTAGAGCGCCCATACCTAGCCTCATTCATAATAGATTTCATTAGTAACTCTTCGTAGTGATCCTAGGAATTCTCAGAATATTAGCCACCTTTGGGATGATTCTAGACATCTTTAGACAATTTCAAACATATTTTATCAAGAAAAGATCTGACATCTGCCACAGAAGCAAAATATCTCTATGTATTATAAAGAGGTACTGATAGTAAAGATGCAAGAGGCCAAAGAAAAGCAACATGTAGGGTTTCAGCAAAACAATATAGTTATATCAAGAAGGTTAAATAGTTAAAAAGTAGAATTATTTATTGTGTTATTCCAATGCACATACGTGAATTAGGTTGAGGCTGAATTTTAGGGGTTACATGAGAGTAAAGAAATCACATTTCACAACTTCAAAGCAATTGCTTCGTAACCATCCAAAATCAGATGAAGTTTTCTTGTTCCCTTTTTCAGTCAGAAACAGATTTTTACAGAACCTACTTTTTAGTAAGACAGAGCACTTAGAAGGAGCTGTAGCAAACTCTTTCAATTCATTTATCAAAGCATTTGCAGCACCCATTATAAGACAACAATAGATGTTAACAAAAGGAAGTTAATCTGTATTCTATAAATAAAAAGCTAGAGAACATCAAAGCTACTTGCAAAATCTTACATTTCTTTTAAGTTTCATTCAACTTCTCCTCTTTGCATCTATGTGATGAAAGTTTATTTAAGGAGCCCAGCTAAAATATTCAACATATAAAAAAACCCGAAACTGCCTACATAAAGGAGAAATAAGAAAAGTGAAGCTGAATGAGGAAGATGTCAGAAACAGTTTAGCTGTCAGTAGCTGTCATATGCTGCTGAGGCAAAACCCTGCAGACAGGCTTTAGTTGGCTGCTGCTTTCCTCTGCGTGAGAGGTCAGGGCCCGGAGCAGCTCCAGCAGCACTGCTGGAAGGAGTCACAGGAGCACGCTCTCTCTCTCCAGCATCCACAGCCCCAGTGCCTGCCTGAAGCTGAGCCTGGATTTTGAATTAGCTGATGCTGCCTGCCAGTGTGGTTCCTCTCAGATCACCTGAACAAAGCATGAGCTGTTGGCCATGGAGCGCCTGCTTTGCTTTCTGTGTGAAGCTTTGGACCCTGCTGCAATCTACTCTGCTGTTTTGAATTTGTTCTGAAGGAATTGATTGCTAGAAGTGATGGTTGCTCCTGTGCCTCTGGCAGTAGGACCAGCACCAATGGCTATGGCATTAAAGAACACTTGCCAAGATAGCACTAAAATAGTATCTGTCTGAAGTCTTAAAACTCAAATCAAGGATAAAAAAATAAGTAAAGTTGGTCTCCCAAGAGAGAGTGACAGTGGAGGAGTCTAGTAGAACAACCTCCTCTGCCAAGATGAGCTATTACATGTAAAGGATGCAGGGCAGAGGCAGCAATGCCAGTGGAAGTCAGCATGAGCTATCTCACTGTAGCCTGGCTGCTGAGAGACAACTTCAGGCAGCGACAGACGTAGTCTAAGTTTCCTTCCCCACAACAGAGTCCATAAAACCTGAGATAGGTGTCCTTCCAGGGCTAGATTGCCTCTGTTATTTTCTGAAGAGTTTTTCATTGTAAAGCTTGTTGTGTGTTAGTCTACTATTAATGCATCTCAGTTTGCTGTGTAGATTTTTTGAGGACAGAACAGGTGGGTGGTTTGCCTGGTTGGAGAAGCTACCAAAACAACTAATGGTAAAATCTGGCACTCATGCCACTCAAAGAGGTTAATTTTTACTTATATCATACGTAATAAATCCTGGGAAATTGTTTGAATGTAAGTTAAACTGACTTGTATGATTTATGGTTCTTCAAAAAATTCTTACAACCGGATAAAATATATACCATTCAGTTCCTTTCACTTTGTGTTTGGAAAACAAAAAACAACACTGAAGCCAAAACTATAAGAGCTATCTTCAAAACATTAATTCATGTTGCCATATATTTCTTAGTCCTCCTCACTAAGAATGTTACTAAAATGAAGAATACTGAGCATTTCTCAAGCTACTTAAGTATATTTTGCATTTATCTTATTTTTCAAACTGTTACTCAGCTGCATGCCACCATCCTAAGTGTACCACTGCAGTCATGAGATGAATCTTTGAACAAGGAGATCTTGTATAACTCAAGAGGGATTTGCATATTTTACTGTTTGCAAAAAGAGCTATTAAATACTGGGAGTTGCAAGAAACATAAAATCTGAAAGGGAAAAAAAAAAGAAAAAAAAGAAAAAATAAGCTGCGCCATTCAGGTGTGTGCATGCTGTGCCAGCTCTCAGGTGTAGCATTTTAGATATGGAGAGTATTTGTAAAGTTTATGTTTTTGATGGTGTTTGGTAATGGCAAAATCTTTCTTTCCCATGTCAAGTCATATGAAATGCAGGGCTTTTCTCCTGAACAGCTGATCCCTCAGGAGCCTGAGAGCTGCTCCTGCCTGGGAGGTAAGAGAGCTCTGGTCACACCCGTGCTGGCTGTGTTCCTGGCTGTACCTTGTCCCTGGTGAGGCAGGAGAGTGAGCAGGCTCCTGTGAATGCCCTGCACATCTGGCACACCCTCTGCTGCCCCAGGGGCCCTGCAAGCAGTCATCCATCTCTGCCATCCTCAGGAGAGGCTGGTGCTGTGACCCACCTCTGCCTCCAGGGTTCACATGCAGAGGAGAGGAGCTGGAGCAAAGCTCCCCTACTTTGAGGTGGGGAGAGGCCACAATCACGTCCCTGGGAGAGGTGGTTGTGTAGAAAGACTGAAATGTGCTTCTGGGCTGAGAGGGTGGGTGAGATGGTAACAGGCCTGGCCTGGGATGGGCATGTGGACCTGGCTCAGATGGTCAGAAGGACCTTGATGCTTCCCACTGTGACCAGGAAGGGTGGTCACCAAAAGCTGAGGAGGATACAGGACACATGCTCTGGGCAGTGCCGCAGTCTTCTTGTGGCACAACCACCATGCAGGGTATTGACATGATCTGCAATTTTTGCTCGTGCGCCATAGCCTGCTTGGGGTTTAGGGAGTCAATGCAAATATATTTCTCAAAGTTTAATAGGTTGATAGATGTGTATAAACACCTCCTGGGCATAGGGATTTGGTGAAGCTTGTTTGCCAAAGACTGTGGTGGGAGGAAAGGTGCACAAGGGAGAGCAGGCAGCTGGACAAGCCGCGGGCTCACGGCGCCTGCGCCACCCGCCGTGCTGTCCCACCTGCCATCCACTGCCTCATGGGCGTTCTGTGCTGCTTCCGAGGCCTGTGTCTTGGGGAATAGAAAGGTCAGGTGAACATAATGCCTCAGGGGGACGTCCATATTAGACTTTTAAAGGAGCTCTATCTTCCATGGAAAACTCTTCTGTCTCTATGAATCAGGAAAGGCTGAAAAATACTGAATTAGAAAATAGACATCCGTTGATGTTGTCTGAACTGTGGTGTTTTCACTTTATCCTGGTTGTAGTGTGGAGAGCAGTTTGAAAGGATGCCTCTTATTCTTCCTTGTTAGAACACCACATTAACTTTTGGATAGAAATAAATCAAGTGCTAATGCTGCTTTTTTGGAAATACAATACCCAAGATTACTGGTAGTTAAGGAAATAATTCACTCTGTTTCAGAAACTCTTGACTTCATTTACTACCAGTTGCCAAAGACAAGAGATACTGTGTAAAATACCTGCATAATAAAGTAATCCGTAAAACTAGTGGTTATATTCAGAAGACACATTCAGAATACTCTGTGTTCAGATCATGAGGTAGCACACTGTAGCTCCATGGCTTGGGTATGTGCTAAATTTGCTCACCATTATTCAGTGTTTCAAAACCTTAATTAGAGTCGAAAACAGAGCTAATTTTTAAACTGCCTTTTAAACACTTGCAGAAATGTTTCAAAAGTGAAATAAAGCTTTTGAGGCCTGCCTGTGCTGAGCCTCTCAAGGTGATGTTTCTTGATGATTCCTGCCAGACTTCTGCACAGCCAGATCATCTGGTGGATTAAAGTTGGTCTGTAATTAGGCACAGTTACATGCATGGTCTCTGCTTACATGATGGCAGTCATCCAGTAGCAACTTTAACCTTTACAAAGCTTCCTGAACTTTGTTTAAAAAATTCAGGTGTAAAAGCCAAACTACTAATGCCCTGTCCACCGGAAAAGCCACTTAACTCCTCTTTGTTTAATATGACCTGACTCCAGCTATTAGGACACTATAATTCTTCAGCCACTAATGTTTTTCTATGTGGTATTTGTTTATGACTTTGCATGGGGATCTTTTCTCCCCCCTTGGCCTCAGTCATTAAATACACTGGAACTGCTGATGGAGGAAGCTCCATGGAAATATTAGTTGGAAAAGGGGGAAGAGGGAGATGAATTTTATGAATAGATGAAACATTCAGCAGTCTCTGGTTTGAAATACGTTCTGCAGCTCTCTTCAGGACTGCATTGTTTGGGCTTCCTGCACAGCAGTGGTATGTGCTTGGACCTAGTCTTGGTGCAGAGAGCTCTCCCTATCCCTTGGTATAAGTGTAACTGTGTGAAATGTAGATTTAATTTGTCCCATAACATCAGTAATGAGTAAAATTGCTAGTTGTGTAACTTCTAATACTTCTTTAATCACATATTCTATTGTAATAGCAAATAATCAATCCCTCTAAAATAACTTGGATTCATAGAATTGTTTAGGTTGGAAAGGACCTTTTAAGATCATCAAGTCCAACCATTAAACTAACACTGCTAAGTCCACCACTAAACCAACTCTCTAGTGCCACATCTACACATCATTTAAATACCCCCACGAATGGGGACTCAACCACTTTCCTGGGCAGTCTATTCCAATGCCTGACCAACCTTTCAGTGGAGAAATTTTTTTAATACCCCATCTAAACCTCTTCTGCTGCAGCTTGAGGCTATGAGGCCTTTTCCTCTTGTTCCTCTTGTTATTTGGGAAAGACACTTATCCCCCACCTGGCTACGACCTCCTTTCAGGTAGTTCTATAGAGCAATAAGATCTCCAGTTATCATTTAGGCTATGAGACTAAATGATGTAAGAGTATAAGAGATGTAGATTTCTCTTATACTCATGTATTTAGTTTTGTGCCTTCATGGTATTAATTCAGTGGTATTGGAGAAATATCAGGTGTGTGGGTAGCCAGATCCAAATGGCAAATGTCCAGTAATGGCCTGGGATCTCTCACACAAGAGTAGGGTAGAGACTTTTGCTAAGAAGTCTCAAAGAAACATGAAATCTGTGGGGGAGTAATAAAGGAGCATAAGCAAGGAGATGGGTTTACAAAAGACAGTCTTTAGCAGGTGACTTGAAAAACTGGCTGTGGTACCTGCTGGAACCAGCTGTCAAAACACAAAGAATATGCTGGATTTTGTGTGGTAGCTTTTCTCTTTTAATGGTTGTTTTTATGTATTGCAGACTTTTCTGTGTGAATGTGAATTAATTGTATTACATACTACACTTGCTATTTTAACTAGGATAAAAGGTGATAAATGTGTGGGAAAGGCAAGAGAAGTGGTGAGATGCATTACATAATATATCAATTTCAGGTTTTGCAGATAGTGAACATGTATAAAATGAAAGGTTTGACTTAAAGTTTAGCTACTTGTCAGTTAAAGTTCTGCCATATCCCCCATAACAGGAGGCAGGAAAATCATGCTGGATCATTTCCTTGTAGACAACTTATGAAAAACCTTTTAAATGGAAACCTCCATTCCACAAATTACTCTTTGCTTATTACATCTTTGTAATAAAAGAACAACATGTTCACAAGTTGATTAGGTAATTCTTATTATTGAAATGCTGTTTTCAATAAAAAAATGACCTTTTCTTACATTTATTGGGAAACCAGCTTTAAGACGCATTAAACTGAAGCTTTTGTGCTGGTGCTGAAAAGATGATCTTCAGTTTGTTTGCTCTCTGCAACCTTTATTACAGAGAGCTGGCTGCTTGATAAGATTTTGGGGAGGGGTCTCTCATATTTTGGTTCAGTCTTCCAGATCTTTGAGTCTCTGCTTCATGTTATGAAGTCAGCTTTACAAACCCCTTGCTCTGTCTAAATTCTGTGCATAAAGAAGGATGAATGTGAAGATTTTTTAGGTAAAGATTTTCCCTTGAAGATTATGTAGCAGTCTTATAAGCATACTTATATGGGGTACTGCATCAATGTTATCTTTAGACTTTGAATAAAATGATTTTATTTTAATTAAGTTATTGTAGAGAACATAACTTGCTATTTTCAGATTTGATTCTTATCTCCATTATAGTTCTATTACTAGTTGCTGTTTTCTAGTAATGGCATTTTTATATTAAATAGACTTCTGGCTCCTTTCTAAATCCTTCTCATCCTGCTAAACAATACTGGGGGTACAAACAAGGATGTTGGCATATGGAAATTAGGTGCTATTTGAGAAATGCTTTCACCTGCTGTCTTTTATATTTCTTTTCTGCTCAGTGATATGCTTTTCAGAGCAGAATTTTTCTGTTTGTCTAACATTGCTTTATGTGTTTTTTATCTATAATGATCATATGAAGGAGTTATCTCAGAATATTGGTTTTTGCCATAAACCATTTAATATTTTATATTTTCCTATAGCATTTGAAAGTACTTAAGCATCTGGTTTTTTCTGTAGATCAGTTTCTCCTTTTCATATGAAAGTAAAAATGGCACTCTTGGTGTGGATTTTAGCTTCGCGTTTTTTCAGTCTGTAGTTTTTCAGTAATCAGTCATCCACATATGAACTGGTCATGTAGATCCCCTCTTTGTAGTCAGCGTAGAGAAAAAAAGCCTTTCTAGGATGTGGTAAAGATCATCCTAATGTTAGTGCTGAAAATACAACAGAAGTGTTTGTTTCTTTCCACTGACAATAAAACTCATCTACAAGTTGCCATTCTCTAGACATTTAAAGTGACATTTCTATCAACCATTCTCTCAACTGTGGAAAGTGCACAGAGATACAGAGTTTGAGAGCATTGCTTACTGGCAGTCTGTAATGCCTCTGTGTGTTCAAGTTAATTGCTGTGTGGTTTTTCAGTTCTTTTGAAAGAAAAAATTGTAGGTTTGGGGAAAAGAAGGATTGGCTTTTAGATGGGTGATAATTTTTAAACAGTAGCTATGCCTTGTGGCTTGATACATAGGGATGTCGAGAAAGAGAAAGAGAGAGAGATTTGTGGGGACAGGGCAGGTGAAGGTAGTCAGAGGTGCTGAGTAAAAGCTATTTATCAAGTGTTTTGCTGCACAAATAATTCAACTTATTCTGTAGGTTTTTACCATGTAACATGTTTTTGCTGTGATTGATCATAAGCAGCACCTGTACCATGCTGCTGCAGGGGACACAAGGGAGAGAATGACTTTTGGTCTGTTCTGGTGCAGAAGACTAGAAGTTCATAATTTTTCACACAACTTCTCATAAGGCTTCGTACAGGATTTTAATGGTGTTGTGCTTTACCTAAGATTTTGTGGAATATCTCTGTCTCCAGTTTCAAAGAAATACAATAGATTTTGAGAAAGCTTGTCTTTTATGCCTTAATTGCTTGATGACTTGACAGAAGAATGCAACCTTTCTGCTACTGTCAATGGTGTACAAGTTTCCTGGAGTTATAAAAGAAAAGGTTTTTTTCTTTAATGTGATAAAATATGAAATTAAATAAACTACTTTTTTTTTTAAAAGAAAGTCTGTTTAAATTTAGTTGTGTGCAGATAAAATCTCTGAGAAGACAGAGAAAAAAATTTTAATAAAGAAGGAATTCTGTTATTTATGTATTGGACAAACAGGCATAATACCTCCAAAGTTAAATGCTTTAAACTCAATCAAGGGGCAAATGGAGCACAAACTATGAACTATCTGTACTTTTGTATCACATTAAGTTATCCATACATGTATAATATGAAGGTAGCCTGGAATTCGGGCTGTACGTCTCACTGTGCTTACATAAGGAAATTGTTTTCAGTGCAGTATAAAGAGCCACAGTATCTTAAAAGTAGAGGGAAACTTTTTCTCTGAGAGACTGATGTGTTTTGTTGTGTTTGAGATGGCGCTTTTTTTTTAAACAGGAAAATTTATCAGATTAGCTCTCACATAAAACATTGAATTTATGTGATGTTATCATTACAGATACTAGCATCCCAAAAACTAAATTTAGGCAAGTTTTGACAGAAACATGACTAATTTCAAAGCGTTTCCTTACTTGAAGTATGTTTTAATTCTAGAAACAATTAATGTTGTGCAAGGTCTATAGTAAAAACTATTGCACTTTTTAGTTATGCCTTTAAAAAGAAAAACAGCAAAGAAGAGTTTTCATCAAAGTAATTCCAGTGTACAAACAGGAGCTATTAATGTTTGTACGCAGTGTCCTGTCATAAGCTACATGAGAACTATGGGGACCAATACTTATTAATCGTGTTTGTCACCTCCTAGGGCATCATTTCAAGATCTTAGGGTGGCTTTCAACTTTTTCAATATGGATATTGGAGTTATATACAGTGCCAGTGAACTGTGTGAAGCAGTCTGATAGTAGTGTATTTTAACTCTGAGGAAAAAATACAACACTCAGAAGACAATAGTTTTTTCCCTTAAAATGTAAAGACCAAAGGAGAATAAGAGTAGAAAAATACCACAATTTACCCTTAATTTATTCAGATATGTGATTCCGTGAATGGGTAGGATAATTTGGTTATTTAGGTGAATTTCTGACTTTATGCAAATAAAGATTCAATGAGGCAGAAAATGAAAGCTCCACACTAAGTAGAAGCTGCTCTTTTTACTCACAGTTAACTGATTGGAACAAGTGGAAATTATAAACAGGCCTGGAATTTAGTGACCCACTGATAAGATTCCTCAATTCACGTAGCACAAGGGTAGGAGAAAAATTCATCAGGTTCAGGAAATAATATGCAAAGGTGCTGGTACCAGACAAAGAAAGATCAGTTTTCAAACTGTGTGAAATTCATCAGGAGTTTCTCACAGACTCACAACTCTGTTTGATATATATATATATATATGCATTTATAGTATGTATATTGTAGTTTATATTTTACATATAACTTGTTTAAAAGCACATTCATTTCCTGTTGGCATAAAAATCTATGAACTTTCTTTTGATCTCTCAGTAGTTCTTAACAAGAAGAAAGGTTCTTAACATTACATTTCTGTCTCCTTTAAGGTTTACAAGAAGTTGTAAGCTCCATAGTTGAATTCTGTGTGCATGATGAACCACGTGAGGAAGCACATCTTTCTTACTTGGTTGTTGCAGCAGAAGTACTAAAGTCATAGTTAAATACTTCAGTATCTCTAGTGTGCAAATGCTTTTTAAAACTTAGTTATGATCTACTGAGACTATTTTTTAATTTATACATTTTATGATTATGTAAGTGCATCTCCAGAGAGGGGCTTTAAAATTAATATTATTTGGGCTTTTCAGTCACGTTTTTCATAGACTTCATTTTTCTTGGTCTTCTTTGTAGTGTAATTTCCCTCAAGTAATTATATAACTTGGCAGACTAACCTTCATCTAGTCTCTGCTGATCTTTCTCAAGCTACAAACAGATTCATAGATAGATAGTGAAATTTCTGTCTGATGGCAAAAGTCGCAGTTGAAGTCCTAACAAAGGATTTTAAAATATGCACTAAAACCTAGACTTTCAAAATCCTTTTCTAGGTCTTACTTCTTAGTAGGGACACTAGCAAACTGCTAGTGAGAGAACAGATACTTTAAAGAAGGCAATCGCAATCGTTACACTTCCACACTTCCCCTCACCTTTTTTAATTAGCATTTTTTACACTTTAGAGGTAGAAATAAAGTTGAAGGCTAAAGAATTCAAAGTGGTGGAGTTTTGTTTATTGGTTTGGTTTAAGTTTGCTTTGTCGGTAATGCATCCATATTTAAAAAGATGCTAGATGAGATTATGAGTGTACAGAATTCATCTGAAAAAGTTATATTTTGTTATAACTTCAGGTATACAGTTGCAACTGGCATAACCAAAAAAAGGGTCTTCTAGTTAAGAGTTCCTACAATATTTATTTTTTTCATAGACATCTTTATGATTCTTTGTGACAAAAGTTTAAAGATTGCACATCAGCAGTTAACATCAACAGAACATATTGTTTGTTTAAATTAGATTTGTTCTTACTTTAATAGTGCCTTTGTACTGTTGATTATAGACAATTGCTTCTTTCCCATCAGAAGATTACTACCAGCCAACAAGGCTTGTTTTGTGGTGTTTCTTTTTTCCTTTAATGATGTGATTTGCCAGTTATACATTACTACTAGCAGGAACTGGCGGTGATATCACCTATCACTCAGTTTTATAAACTGTTACTTATGTATTTAAAAATATAATAATAAAAATTCATCTCCCCTCCTTCCCCCCCTCGTGCTTGCATCTAACTTTTGCTTAGTTTAGAAGGGAGGTTTTACAGACAAGGGTCATTTTCTTATAATGTGTGTAATCCATAAAAGAATGAATAAGGGCTGGGATGGATATTTTTGTTTTTATTCATATGCAGTTCTAATACTCTCTTAGAAACCATGCTTCAGACAACTATCAAATCTGCTCTAGCTTTTGTAAGGTGATAAGTGGAGAGGAGGCTCATTGCAATTAAAGAAAATACTCGTGGAATCTAGTTGATGTAAATCAGTGCAATGGTTTCCCTCCTTAACACACACTACCTGAGAGGTCTCATCCTTCCAGAGAGAGATGTGCAGACATGAGGCTATGGTAAATGTTTGATGATTGTGCTTTACTTTCTGTTGTATTCAGTAGAACTTTTCAAGGAAATAGATTATAATCCCCGTGAGTTTTTGGGGAAATAGAGTTTTTATATTGATGTGTAGAAATTTTGTCTGACCTAAATTTTTGGAAGTGACTAATGCTTTGGGGAATTGCATTTTCTAATGCTTCAGCTGAGGTTATGTAAGGAGACCTCTTATGGCAGATGAGTGCTAACAATTGGGGAATTGACAAATCTTAAGTGACCTAAATTGGTTATCTGAATATTCATGCCTTAAAAATATATGGAATGCAGTTTAATATCTCAAATTGTGTAACATAAATACATTTTTTCATTACAGCAAAATCTACTCAATTATTAACTAGTGCATAAAGATGTGATAACATGAATTAAGGCAGGATTTTCTTTTTCTATTCTGATTGAATTGCTGCTCATACCTTTCTCTGATTCATTTTATGAAAGAGCTGGATTAAATTTTATGGGAAACAGACATTAGGATATGAATAAAAATGTAAATGCACAGAGGTCAGAAAAATAAAAAGTGGAGCTCTTGTGATCTCTGTCACTTTTCCCATCCTGCACAGATATGCATTATTTTGTTACTGAGACTTGCAGCGCCAAACATATGGCAGAAGGGAGCTGCTGCTGGAAGAAATATTTTTGTTGTTTGATTTGTGTGCAATTTTTTTCTTTTTTCAACAGGAGGTCTTCAAATTTTTTGTGGTTTTTTTTTCCGGGTTAGTGTAAATTCTTTTCATTAAATTCCATTGAAATTCCATCTGGTCACCTTGGAAAGAAAATGTGAGTAAAGAGATACTTGCTTTGAAAGGAGATAGAGAGAGATGGATGTAAGGTTTCTGTAGTCTCTGATGGAATAAAATTTTCAGGCTTACTCCTACACTGACTGAGTGGCTTTGGGTGGTGGTCCTGCAGACGTAAAGCAGCTTTCCCAAGTGTGCTTGTTGTAGCCCATTTTTCACCCTGGTGTTTAGAATTTCAAAGAAATACATGCCAAGAAAAGCTGTGTTCTCTTACACAGATTAAACAGTCAGATTAAACCTTCTTTAAAGGTGGTCCAAAGTCTTCAAACATTCCTGCCTTATTTTCCATATGCTGTATAAAGTGTATAAATCTGTTCTTAGAAAAATGTATATCCATGCTGAAATGCAAATATCTATTTGTCCTCTAATTAGGCAATCCATGTGTACCTTCAAAGCAGGTGGGACTCTTCATCAATGTAATGTAAAAAAAAAAGGCTATCACTTACAGAAAAGATTTAGCCAATGAAGCAAGGTGTTCTTAAGTTATTTACATCTTTTTATGTATTGTTGAGAAGGCTGGAGTTTAGCGAAAAAATGTAAATATAATCATTAGAATTAAGGCTTGATCATTTAGAGAGCTAGAAATATGTCCTTGGTCTCCAAACACTTCAGTGGGTTTCATATTTGGTAGCTTTAGAAGTGCTGCTATACTATATCTGAAGTTAATTTGTTGTATATGAGAACTGACAGTGTTTTTAAGTGTGTTGTAGAAGAAACTGCTGAATTTTAGGCAACTTCTGAAAACCAGATGTTGATTACATTTGACGAAATTTAACTTGATTGAGTTTACATCCAGGACTGTATATATTTTGATACTTAGCATATCCATATCCCATTTAAAAAACTAGCTTTAGCAGTAAGGACAAGATTTCTAAATGTATGGGATGCCTAAAGATGCAGTGAATGCCTGGCAGGAGTTTGGAGTTACATGCATTTGAATGTTACTGGTTGGTGACATAGCTCCTGAAACTCGACGTGGAGGAAACAGTCTGTGTAGAGATGCAGCCACCAAACACTTTTACCATAGTCTGACAGTAGGCACTCTGAAAGTGAAGGGAAATTGCAACTTTTAAGCCTACTCTGTAACTTAGAAAATTTTCTCATTGTCTCACGCACTGAAAATTGTTTTGCACCTTTATGTAAGATTTAATGGCAGATGATAGCAGAGAGAAAAATCTGGATAAAAAGAGAGATACAAATACCCTTATGAACAGAACTCTCCCTGCCAGGGAAAAGAGAAGAGAAGCCACAACAGCTAGTATTTTTGCAGATTTGGTTTACTTTAAGAAGCTTTTGAATCTGAAAGGTGAGTGCAGAATTCAGCTGAAAAATAAGAAGCCTCAAAACTATCTGTTAGGATTTACTCAGTAAGGTGATTTCTTGCTGTTGAATGCTGCATTCAATACAATAGCTGGATATATCCTCGCTGCACGCTGTTCTCTTATCACTTTTTTCCTAAGTAAATTCGTGTGAAGAGCTAAAGAAACATTTCCCTCCTCTTGAATTTTTTGCTCCTTATAGCAACCTTCCCATACCTAAAGGAAGCCTATAAGAAAACTGGAGGGTGACTTTTCACAAGGGCATGTAGTGATAAGATAAGGAGGAATGGCTTTAAAATGAAAGAGGGTAGGTTGAGGTAGGATATTCAGAAGAAATTCTTTACCGTGATGGTGAGGCACTGGAACAGATTGCCCAGAGAAGCTGTGAATGCCTCATCCTTGAAGTGTTCGGAGCCAGGTTGGATGGGACTCTGAGCAACCTGGTCCAGTGGACGCCTATGGCAGGGGGCTTGGAGCTGGATGATCTTTAAGGTAGCAAATCACGCTATGATTCTATTATTCACCATGCAAAATTCCATAACAATGCTTTTGAACATGAGATTCCTCTCTAAACATGCCTGGGGAGAGGGGAAGAAAGTTAATGTTATTAATTTATTCAACCTATCAGCCTCACTGATCTCGTAGGATTTAGAAGTCTTCTGCATTATTAGTTTGCTTTTATGACCACCGAAGTAATTATTTCTTGTTCCTTAAGTCAGCGTAAGAAAGGTTCTTGTTACTCTTGTGGTTACTCTTGAGTATACAGTCAGCTAGTTTGGGGAATTAAAGTCAGTAACATCAGTGTAAGTTGTATATATTCTTTTTAGTTCTTTCATACTATTGTGTGAAAACAGCCCTTCATACTTCGAAAGTCTCTCTTTTGGCTGCTGTATACTAAGAGCTATATCCAAGTTAGAACTGGAGAAGGCATAGCATGGAAACTAGCACATCTAATAGTAGATTCTGATGGCCTGATGGATTCTTTGATCAGGGCTATCAAGGGATGCATCTTACAGGATTTAATTCAGTTCACTGTGTTCAAAGAAACTCTACATAGATGTCTACAGAAATGTCCTGGAGTAATGTTCATTTGATTACCTTCAATAATAAGATACTGGTAATTTGTTGCAAGTATTACACTAAAGCACCTATAAAAGCCCTGACTAAAAACACCTTTTCAATTAAGTTCTTGTCTTGAAGTGATATTGAGATGTTCATAAGTACTTTGAAACTCTTTTATGTCCATAGAACCAACAGAACAGCATAAAATATGAAAAAAGCTATAGAGTTACACCAAACATCCATTTGTGAAAGAAAATACACAAATGCATTTTTACTGATAATAAAATTATTTCCTTGCATCATGCAATTGTTTAGATCTTTGGCTTATATGAAAAGTGTTAGTAGCATTACATTATTCCTAATCCTGAGTTCATAGTTTTCTCCTGTACAATGTGAGCCGTGGAAAGCACAGTCTAAGCTGCAGTAGCCTCCTTTATTATGTGACGACAACTACTGATCCTGTGAAAGGGTTGTGTCATGCTGCATTGTTTCTCAAAGAGAATCACCATTCAGAATAATTAATCATAATTAGCAACAAAGCAGGAACAAGGTCAAAATACTGACTGATTTTTTTCATTCACATCAATATCACCTATTTATTGTGCAGTCAGGAAAAAAAAAAGTCATTTTTAGAATGCATGCTTTTGTAGCTTTGATCCAGCAGTAAAAGAAATTTAAATGCAACTGCTACAGCTGGTAATTAAAGCCTGTAAGTTGCTGGGGTCTTTTTTAGTTCCTTACTCCCATCAGTGCCAGTGACATATATCAGCACCACAGACTGAAATACAGAAATGAAAATAGAATTTGAGACCACAACGTGTTTGTTAAAAGCACTGAAAGAGATGTCCTTAGCAATAAACAAGAAAATAAGAGGGAAGAGCATGACAGGATTTCTTTTATATCCTTCAAACATGCACAAATGCTATAAAGCTACAGAAACGGAAATAATAAAGGGAATGATTTTACCCCTAGGCTTAACTCCAATAACTGATAAAAAGTAAGAGGAGGAACAAATCTGATCTGATTACCTGTGCACTGAGGACTGAGGAGCTGGAGAAAAGTTTATGATTGATTTAACGCTGGATACATTAGGAAAGCAAGCTCAATGCAAGACTATTACAACATGATGCTGTACGCTGGTTATCCATGTAGATAAGAACCAACCAACTGAAGGCACATTTGAAAGTAAGAACTAGATGATTTGTACCTAATGAGTCAGAGCACTCTGAAAATGTTAAATTACCTTAGTACTACTTTAGTAGCCATTCTTCTACTTGAAGGACAAAAGATTTAACAAAAGTAAATAAACCAACTGAATTCTTTCTATCCTTGAAAAGTTAATGAAAATGGATCTTAATCTTTGCCCCTTTCCTCTTTACATTTCTTTTTCATTTGTTTTTTGTGAAGAAGGATAAATCATTTCTGACATAAAAGGTTTATTCCTGACCTTAAAACAAATGTTTTACGCATCATTTACACACTATACACCAGATATTGTAAATATAAGCTTTGATAACTTGGAAATATAGGTTTTTGAATGCAAATATATCTATGGGCTGGCTACTAAAACTCAGGAGGGAGTACTACTGGGACATTATCAGAAATGATTGAATCAAACCAGAGAACACAGTGAATTGCTCCTTAAATAACTGCAAGTCATGTAAGGAAAGGGAAATATTATTGAAAGGCCTCAATTTGCAACAGGCATGCTAGAAATTACATACAAACAACATTTTCTACAATTGATGGAAATGTTAACCTCTATAATTTTTTAAGCTAGTGAAGTTCTGTAAAATTCCCTTTTGAAGTTACAGTATTTCAGAAAGGAGGGAAAAAATATAAATAGGAAAATACAGGACAAAAAGCTCAAATAAGGCCTTTAGTAACATATACTTGGAGATAGCATTTCAATGTCAATGAATCAAAACAATTTAAGCTCTAAATTAGAGATTCTGAAAGAGGTCTAAATACAGTGGACCTAAACAGTGCATTTCTGTGTACATGAATGCCACATTACAGGTTTGGCCGTTAGAATTTTCATGATCAATATTTATCTTTAAAGCTGCTGGAGGTGACAAGTGGCTCCCTATTTTTACCTCTCCTTCCTATAATCTCTTTCAGCTGAATTATTTTAATAACTATATTTTTTATTTTGTTTTCCCCTCATGGAAGGTCTGACATGAGATTTCTGAAATACATCCCATTTCTATTCGCAATATTTCGATATCAAAATGAAGCAATATAGCAATTTTTTGTGTATATATCATGAGATATTTTAAAAATATATATATTTAACAAAAAAAAAAAAAAGAAGAGCAAATTAGGAAGAGCTTATCCAGTTTCCTTTCTCTGTTTCTTCCAGTTTCCTTTCTCTGAAGGACTACAGATAGCTAAAAACTCAACTGTACTCAGATCAAGCCAAGGTATCAGAAAACCTAGTGAGATTAGAGGAAGTCATGTACTCATCACCTTTGCATATTTTCTCTCCTTATATATTCATCTGACTAAGTTACTTGAAAACATAGAAACCACTGAGGACAAGATTTGAGATAGAAAAAAGAAATTACTATGGAAATGGCCATAGCAATAACTAATTGTGAGTCCTCTTGACTGGACTCACAGATGTGAACTCAAATGCCGTTGTTTGAAGTGCTTGTGACCTCCTTGAAAATTACTTCAGTGATTTTTTCATTACTATAGAAGAGTAATCATTTCTTACTTCTGCCCTCTGTTCCGAAGTGCTGCATTATTCAAGTGCTCTGCTGATGGGATACTTCCCCAGCATCCTAGATCTTGTGTTTTAATAAGCAGATATGTAAAGCATGCTCTTATTGTTTTCCTGATAATTCCTTACACATTAAGGTTGCTGAGATGGTTTCTAGAAGATTATTAAAAACAAATTGTTTAAAAGGAACAAATCTGAGTCACCAGGGCTAGACAGACTAACAGAATTTAGATGCAAACCATGAAGCCACCTTTACGGTTGCTTTATTTTGCCTCAGCAGCCAATATGCCCTTGACTAGATCGGGTCTAACCATCTAGTACAAATTCTTGTACTTGCTGCTTCAGTGGGTTTTGTTGAAGATACTGGCTTCTACTATATGAGTCAGCAGTGTTTATCAATTTTTATATCATGCCTCAGGAGTATTACCACTTACACTTTAATATGACTTTGCTTGTCAGTTCAAATCTTGTGGAGTTTTTTTTCAATTTTAAACTCTCATATTGCTATAACTTATAGGGCTTCATGAAAATTCATAAAACTGTTACTCAGTTGTTAGATAAACAGTTTAGGAAGATGTGGTTTTTTGTTCTTGCAATGAGCTGATTTGTTTTGCAGGTTTTATTTAAAGTTGTAATATTGAGGAAATTCTAAGTACAAGCTAAGAATTTCATATTTGAATCACAGTGGCCATCTCAATTTTAAAATGCTCCTGTAGAGAAGTTATCCTATAAAGATTTAATTCTTGTTCCTGATATGCCCTACAAAATTCTTTTTATATTCATGTATTGAAATAACACCTTTTTTAAGCCTACTTATGTGTTAAATTATACGTTTTGGTATCAACTGATGCTTTAATTTGTTGTTCCAGCACCTCCTAATACCCATCAAAAAAGTTCTGTTTCCCAGTATGTGCACAGCCTGAAATCATGACTCCTTGATACAGCCTTTGGTGTAGAATTTTGCAGGCAATGCACCATGAGAATTTGGGAAATTTGCAGCACTGTTCCCAGCTTTGTATGGCCTTTTGGGAACTTACTTGCCTCCTCTTTGTTTTGAAGTTCCTTGAGTGAAGACAATAAACCTTCTTCCATGTCACCCTACTCCAAGTAGATACCCTAAATTGATCATCAAGTGACTGGCATGAAGCCTGCAGTGAGTTCCTGGCATAAATTGCCTTTTGAATGGTGGGCTGGTATTTGCTAACAGCATCTTCCTATGCAGGAAAGAATGTGTATTTCATTGTCTTGGCTCTTCAAAAATATAGGTAGGTTGTGTTATGCCACAGACCACTTAAAACTTTAGTGACAAAGCAGTTTTCTGTTATTTGTATAAAAGAACAATATATTTTATTAAAATAAACAATATTGCTTATTTCATATCATTTTTCATTTGAAAGTTGTACACACTTTTTTTTTTTAATTGTTAAGACACATTTGTAAGGTATCCCATAAAAACAAAATCTTTACATGTATCAACTATTAGCATATTATGATGTAAAGCTGCAAGTATTGTAGTAGGAATACTGTTGCCTGTGCATTGGGAGTACCTAACTGCTATTTTTGGGTTGGCATTGGGACTTCTGCTTTGCTTTTTGGAGATTATCCTATGTGAAATATGGTTGCAATACCGCATGGTTCTTCTTGTGTTTCCTTAGGCAAACCTTGCTATCTGTAACAAGGAAATTGCAGAGCAAACCCAGCTATTACCTTTATAGAGGGTTTTGGCTCACAGACGGGACAATGCAAACCGAAATCATGCTGAATGAACACTAAATCCACAAAGCATGCTGATCACGGAGTATGATAGTAGCTTTCAACATGTTTGAAACATTTTCAACATGTTAATGAGTGGTAGTGATGTGATAAGGGTTTAGGGTTCTTTTCTTGTTCTCTTACCTGGCATTTTATCGGCCCCTATTCTTTTGGTTCCCTATTTTCTTGTCTGTAGTCCTCACTACCTTTACATATGCAAGTTATTTGGTACACTTCTTTCTATCCCTCCTGCTGTAAAAAAATAGGTTAATTAGGAGGTTTACTGTGAAGTATTTACTATCATAGGGTGGACTCAAAACATCTGCATTTGGAAAATAGTATTTGCAAAATATGTTGCTACTATACTGACAGAGAATTTGTACACCTCAGATGTTGGGTATTGCCGTCTGTCATGCATAAGCTGACACAAAAAGGAAAAGCAGAAGGAGTTCCAAGGATTTAATTTCTAGTATATGATAGTTATAAAAATGTAATCTTGTTTTATGTGTTTAGTTTTCTCTAAACTGAAGTTTATGGGGTAAAAAAATATAATGAATCCCTATATATCCCGTTCCTTTATTCCAAATTTATTACTTTAAAAAGCTTCGGTGAGAAGCTGTTTATCTCAGCTCTTTGCATTTTGACATACAGGACTCATGTGGCTTCATTTATTTAATCTAGAATGCTTGTGAAGGAAACACCATTTGCAAATGTGGATATTCAGAAACATAGTATGATAATATAAGAGCTGGATATCTTCTTTACTGTATGGTCTTGATTTTCCAATATTTTTACTCTTTCATGGATAAAGTAAACATTTAGGTAAAATTTGTAGAAATTTAGTATAATTCTTTTAAAAACATCAAAATGAGGAAATGAAATTACATGTTTTTAGATCTGTGTATATATAAATGTTTTATTAATTTATTAAATAGCAAGTTTCGATGTATATAATGCTCTTAATATTTACAGGTGATAATTTCAGTGGAGCTTCCTGACAGTAAAGCCTTAAAGTTGTGTAGGTTTTCTTCTGTGGACATGTGCCCTTTGCTGTTCCACAAACTGCATTTTTTATTCAAGTAACAGTGTCTGGAGCATATTAATACTATATAGAAGCTAGATAAAAGAAGGGAACTGCAATACATTGCCATACATTGCAGCATTACCTGTGTCATTCCTATTGTTCCGAGAGTAGAGCTGAGGGAATTAATAAGCTGGTCTGCAGTTTTATATAGGGCATGTGGCAGAGGTAAGAGGTGACTTGAGCTGTAGAAAAAGGAAATTTCTAATACCTTTTTAGAGGTGGGTTTGGGCGTCTTTGGTTTGTTTTTCCACAATGTGACTTGATAATCTTACATTTTCTTGGTGTCCAAGTCAGCTCTTCCTCCTTTTTCGTGATCTTAATTACAGGCCCTTCACAAGAAACCATTTAATTGATCTTTGTGATGTTTATAGTGAAGCTTAGTATATTGCCCTCCTTAAATACACATTAGCAATTGGTTCCATAAATTGGTCTATTCCCTCTGGGCAGAGCTGTTACATCTGGGCTCACACAGGGCTGAACAGATAGTGCTGTGTGGTCACTGCTGCCATGGCTATCAGCCATTTCACAGATAACATTACAGCCTGATGTGATGCACGTAAATAGCTCCTTGCCCTGAAAACAATATTCTACTGATTCAGCCTTCCACCTCTTTCCTGATCCTAACCACTGTGTCATGTGGTTTTTCTCCTAGAGGTTGACCTTTCTTGATTATGTAACTGCTTACATTCTTGAATTTTCTGTGCTTATGTATGTGAAAGGAATACATAGTATATGCTAGGAGGACTTGTGTTCCTTCCTTCCTAATGCTCTGTGTTTTGTTCCTCCCTCCAAACCCAACGTACCTGGGAAATATATTGTATTTCTGAGATGCAGTCTTCTCATCTGCCTCCTTGTCTGTTTGTGCAACATCGTTTATCACTTCCAGGTGCCTTGCTGACCACAGGGTAGCTCTGTTTTCCCTTAGAGGACTACCATGACTGAGGTTTTAATTAGGGCAGTGTTGCGGTTTAAACACCAGCCAGCAGCTCAGCACTACACAGACACCCACTCACTCCCAACAGCAGCGTGGGGGACAGAATCAGAAAAAAACTCACGGGTAGAGATAAAGACAGTTTAATTATTAAAGCAAAAGCCTCTCACACAAGCAAAGCAAAACAAGGAATTCATTCCCATTTTCCATGGGCAGGAAGGTGTTCAGCCATCCCCAGAAAAGCAGGGCTTCATCATGCGTAATGGTGACTTGGGAAGACAAACACCATCGCTCCAAGTGTCCTCCCCTTCCTTCTTCTTCCATCAGTTTTATACACTGAGCATGGTACCATATGCTGTGCGATATGTCTTGGGTCATGTGAGGTGATCTGTGCTGGCTGTGTTACCTCCCAGACTTTTTTACATCTCCAGCCTCCTCACTGATGGGGGTGGGCTGAGAGGCAGAGAAGGCCTTGATGTTTAGCAGTAGCAGAAACATCCCTGTGCTATCAGCGCTGTCTCTAGCACAAATCCAAAACATAACCCCATACTAGATAATATGAAGAAAATTAATTCTATCCCAGTGAAAACCAGTGCAGATATTTAATTAAACTCTGTGACCTATGTTGCCTAAAAATTGCCTAAAAACATTAGGCTACAAAGTGTGGGAAAGTACAGCTACATTAAAATCTACATTCACTATACAACTAACTTCTAAAATCTATAAAATTAGAAAAATCCTGATGCTTTAAGGCATCACCTATATCACATGAATAGTAAGGGGATGTGTTCTTTAACAGCAATGGATGAAATTACTTTCGATGGCCAAAATTTTAAGCAAAGGTTAGGAGAAACTACAACAGTAGAGAACATGCCTCTGAGCTCCCCTGCCAAGCAAACATCTCTTGCCTTGGCTCTGCAGTAGATTACAGCTGTTAGATCACTTCCAGCTCCCCTGTACAGACCAAACACCTTGGCTCTGTGTTTGTCTCTGTCCTGCTCTAATGAGTGCAGAGTGACTAGAGAGCCTAGTGAGTGACTCTGTCTTCAGTGTGATGTCCTTGATATATGGTAATGTTTTGCCACTCAGTAAACCTGGAGTTTCGAGGTATTTCTTGTCTACTGTTTCATTCTGAGTATTTCATTACCTATGGAGGTTCACACTGCCCATTTTAATGGTCTAAATATGTCTAAGTGGCTCTTGACCTTCTCTTTATGACTTCCTGTGCATCTATCACAATGAGGCATAAATGAACTGTGACTGTCAGTAGCAACATTTTTTTAGTAGCAGTGTGTAGCCTAGCTGATCGCTAATCAGACCCACAGCCTGTTTTACTCCTCTAGATGAGTGCAAAACCACAGCAGTTAGCTGTAGCTATGAATTTTGATCAGAGTAAACACTGAGGGCTTATTTGTTATGGAGATAGGTGGGAGCTTGACAACAGGCGATTATGGTGAAAAGCACAGCTGTGTGCTGCTAAGAAATGAGACAGTCAAATAATGTTACACTTCACAAATTTTCAGACACAAAATACGGTATGAGGGGTTACAAGGCTGGTGTAATGCAAGTGCATGACATTATCTAGTAGCATTTAGAATGTTAATTTGGGGTAACTGAGTGTCTGCGCCTACACTGTACAGATAAATCTCTTGGGCAGTGGCTCTAATAAAAATTAGAAAAAATTGAAAATGCTTTCAATGAGAGACATTTACAAACTGCCTATAGGTTCACTCAGCGTACAGCTGTTAGTGTCATAAGAACATCTGTGTTAAAATTGGCTGCTTTATCAAATGGACATAATATCTGTTGTCCAGTTAGATGTTGATTTTGCTTGTTTGTAACATTTGCTTTGATTTCTCTTCCCACTCTTGGAGACATCATTTTGGGATTGTACAAATTCCAGTCTTCTATCTAGCACATTGAAATGGTTTATTAAAAGCAAGATACCTCTTTTCTCCACCATTCTATCATGTTCATTTTATTAGTTAGCTCACATGCTTATGGTAAAAATTTGCTTAAAAGGCACATGGGGACAGGTGGGACTGCATTTGAAAGAAAAGTGACAATCACAATCTGGGTTAAATTGCTAGTTGGTAAGCTCCAAAATATTTTAGGAAAAAATACTTTGTATCTCTAGGACCTTTATTTTCTCATGTTCAAGCAACTTTCAGTTTTATGCAAAAGACTTCTAGTGATAATTAGCTTTAAGGAATATTGAGATAATTGGAAAAGATACTGGTTTGTTCACTGTTTGTGCTGTACAATATTTCTAAGGCCCCAGTGGACTAATACATTTCATTTTAACAAAAAGTTCATCCCTGCCTCTAAAGCTTTACAAGGTCAGTTTAAAAGAACATTGCAAAGTCAGAGGCTCAGTTGTGCAGGCTCCCCATGCAGCTTACAGCCAACACCCTTTCCGTGAGAATTATGGCATGCCTTTTCCTATTTTTCCTACACTCCGAAAACCACTGCCTCACCTAGTACTCAAGATCTTGATGCATGCTATATGGAGATCTAATGTCCCTGGCTGTGGATCATCTGCTTTGTTTCATCTCATTTCACTGCATGTGAATAATTTCAGTGTCTCTAATTGCACAACTGCCTTGGCTATGTGCATGTGTCTTGTGTGTGTACATATAACTTCTTAGAAGTGTTCAGATCAGAGTTTGTGCACCACACAGATTCTTCTGTGATTGAACAGAGGATAACTAACCACATACAATTTAACAGTTCTGCCAGGATTTTGTTGGAGTGCCATGAATATAACTCAGGCTAACACACAAGTTCACAAAGATAAAGTCTGACTGTCCACTGAGCAGGTGCTGCACAGAGATAAAAATTTCGGCACCAAGATTGCACAATCAGTACTTTTCCCACTGTGAAATATATCTGTGTCTGCAAGTTTGATATGCTTGGTATTTTGGGGTTTGTATTGGTATGTATTAACAGGTCATGTAGGTGACAAGATGGCAGATGCAGAGAATTTACAAATTTTTGTTCAGTAACTTACTGAGGGTGTCAGTGAAAAGGAATATGTTGATTTTAAAGAAGATATACATAGAAATGAAGGATTTCTCAAATATGGACAATGTTTGGCAGAAATTTTATGATTAGCACTGGTACCGTGTTTCTGTAGCATAGTTCTGTGAATCAGGAATCAAGTGTTCTATATAGCGACCAACTTTATATTGAAAGGGATTCACCCAGTGTTGACATTAATTCTGTTCACACTGTCACTGGGTAAAGTACTGAGCAAAGCAGAATAATGAGATATTTTTTTTTTATTAGAAGTAAGTTCTTTCATATTTGTATGGAAGAATTGCAAAAGTATGCCAGAGCTAGTATGCAGAAGCCTATTTTATAAAACAGCTAATACTTTATTAAAATAATACATAACCTCCTACCCCTCAACTTTACAAAGTATATTTTAACATAATAAGTGACAAGCATTGGTCTAGAAAACAAATTCTCATGGTTTATACACTGTATGTTCTAGAAGGGGTCCATTCTCAACCACTGGACCACTGTGCCACAGTTGATAAAGCTCTCAAAATATGATGAAATTATATCTCTGCTGAGGGATTTCTATCAGGAGTCAGTGAAGAAACTCTTGGTCTGACAGATAGAATCTACCTATCAGTTCTGCTGTAATTAATGTAGAATTTACAACAGAAAACCCAGACTGCTGGTGAAGTGTTCAGTAACTCGTGCCAAGGTCTCTTATCAATAATTCTTCTCTTTGGAAGAGGCACAGTTAATTTCTTCCGTAGTCCATAAATTACTACAGAAATTACAAATCTGCTATAAAATCAATGCAACTAATTGTAAATTAATAGATTTCTAAGTGTGAAGGAGCATATAATAATGTGGATGAGTCCTTGAATGAGCTTGCCGGTTCTGGTGTCAGGGGTGGGAGCTTCCAACTGTTTTATGTGACATCTTCGAGTGTAAACACATTTCTTTTCCTTTCCCCAACTGATTTAGCTTGCTACTGTAGCGAGTAACATTTCCATTAGCCTCCTACCGTTAAATCGTGGAGTAACTATAATCACAAAAACATCCACCATGCAAGCAAACTAATAGAGCAGCAACTGTGGTCATGGCTTATCTCCATCTTACAGACATTTTTTTGTGAGTTCACCACAGTTGGTGCAGAAACAAATCCCTTTAAACTGAATCTAATGAAGGAGAATAAAAATGGTTGGTTGCAATACAGACTAAGGGTTTGTAAATATTCTTGAGTGAGCTTGCTAGAAAGAAAAATGTTGTGTTGTTTCCCTTATGTGCAGTACTTAGCAGCAAGGCAGTGTCCTGTGTGTTGACATCTAGACTCCTCAGGGTTCAAGTGGCAGAAGAGGAATAGTCTGACTTCAGGATACTTCAGATTTTATTTAAAATATAATGTATGTACATGCTGACAGGCTTAGCTGTGTTACAGGCAGTAAGACAGAAACAATTTTAAGACAAGAAGAACTTTTCTGTTTATTGCTTGCACTATTTTGGTTCTGGGCTATAACAGACTGTGTTTGCATATGTGCAATAATCATAATTTCCAGCAATTTAGCTTTCTTTTTAACTAGAATCAAATAAAAGGTAGCCTTAATTGCATAGCGTACTAAGCTTTTCTTTTTCTATAATCCCAGTTTTGTAAAGTATGTAGACTTGAAGCTGAAGTGACTCTGAGGCAAGGTTAACTTTTACACACAAGTTTTTCTGATCTGTTATTTCAAGGTGTCCTTATCTTCCTCTGAGGCTGAAGTCTGGAAAGTTGGCAGAAAGCCATTTATGCCAAGGGCTTATCTTGCAGCACAGCTTCTCTCTTCTGGATACAGCTGTTAACAGTTCATATTAGTGAATTTGATGGTAGCACCTTTAGTACCTATGTGTTATGGGTTTGGTTTGTGGGTTTTTTAAAATAATAGAATCATGAACAGGAAGATAACACAAGGTCTCATAAAGAGTAGTCTGTATGTTAATATATGTAGTAATAGGACATTTGCAATGTGTCATAGTTTGGAGGGAGGACAAAGTTTTAAAAGCTTTGTAATGAACTACTAGAACTAAAGTGTGCAGAAAGTAGATGCTTTTGCTTTTTTGCTTTTTGTAATTTTCTCATTTTAATTAAAAGTGAAATATGGGATTTTTCTAACAGCATGTTAGGTGATGTAACAGCAGGGTGACAGGAAAGGGGGAAGCACAGCTTGCTGTGCAGCCCTGCACAGGAGGAACAGCAGTAGCAGAATTTTGAGATTCCTAACTAGATCAGATGCCACCTAATCATTCTGACAGCCACCACAGTTGAACATTTTGGTAATTCTTTATAGGATTGCTGCTTACAGTTGAGTAACTCCTAATGCTTATATATGTTTGTTAAAAGTCACCTGTTGTTCTGTGTTTCTAGCTGTTCTGTAGCAGTAAGATAATGGTAGCAATAAGAGGTACCTTAGAAACACTATCTGACCTGTGCTCTATGTTCCCAATCCTAGTTTTTAAAATGTATCATGAATATGATTTTTTGTCCGACTTGAGCACTTTTTTAAGGGTCTATTTTGAGTCCTTTCCTGTAGATTGTCTCTTTGGATGAAAGGACACAGAGAAACAATGTCTTAGCTAAGAGTAATTGCAAACATTAGGCGAAAGTCTGAAGGGAAATTTATTTCTCACAAGGTCTTAGTTTAGTTAGCAATGACACAAGTTTTAAAAAAGTGAGAGGTAATGAAGAGCTTTACGAAGGATGACAGAGAGGGTTTTTTGGTGTGGTGTCGTCCTCGTTATGCTGTTTTCTGGCCCTTGCCCCATCTTCCCTCCTCACCCTTGTGAGGAAGGAGGTAACAGGTGAAGTCTGCTGAATATGAATAGAAAATATCTACAATGTGCCAGCATCAGTCTGTATTCTCATGCCCAGCCAGGAGGTCCTGGTGAAGGAGCAATCCACTAAGGAGCTGCTGGGCAAGTATCCCCATCTGCCCAGGGTCCCGTGAGGGTGAGCTCTGTCCCTCTGGACCAGGGCGTGGCACATAATCCATTTTTCTCTGTAGCTTTATGATGAAAGGGGCTCTGCAACTATGTTGCATGACACAGCCTTCTGGTAATTAGATGGCATCTCAGTTTCCAAACTAATCAGAACATTCTTGCTGTTTAAAAAAAAACCAAACAAACAAAAAAAACCCAACCAAAAACCTATGCACTTTAAATATATTTTGGAATGGTACAACTGCATACAAATCCTTTGTTTCTCCTTAACAGGTTTTCAAAGTTCCTTATTTAAATGTACAACATCATGTTCTAAATGATACAAATACTTCCTATGATGGAAAATTTAGAAAAGAAGCAATGCGGTTCAAAGCTGGTATCAATTTTAAATGAGGGACTTTGTTCTTTTCCTTTTTCTTTCCTCCTAACCTCTCTTTTTTAAGTGTCCTTGTGCATTAAGTATTTTGTGTGGTTGAACAGTGGTGTGCCCTGAAACTACCCTTTCTTTGATAATACATGCTAGTGTTTAGAAGGGGTTTGAATGTCTATGTGCACATTTACAGTGGAGACAATAGGTTCTACTTTTTAAAATTGCGTATTCCAGGAACTTTCAGACACTACCTCATTTTGTGTTTTGTTGAATTAATTTTTATTATCACAATTTTTGTTTACAAAGATAACGAATTATGGAAGACTTCTGATCTAATCACTCCAGTTACTAAGAACTGTTTAAGCAAAGTGGGTTAATTACTGGGTTTGTAATGATTTTCACTTGTGCTTGACCAAAGCCACTGAAGTCAATCCACCCATTCCGAAGGGGTGAAGCTGCCTCAGGTGTGCAGTGACTGAGTGGCAACTTCAGCTGTTGCCTCAGACAGAAGGATTATTCCTGACATAGCCCCATGAGGCAGTAGGAGGGTGAGCTTCGGGGCTGGTCAGGGAATTGGCCAAAGTAGCTGTTCTGTCCATCCCTGCCAGACAAGGTTTTTCTCCCCACTTCTGTTCTCTCTGTCACCCTAAATCGTATATCCATTTTCTGGTATTCTGAATTTCTGTGACATTTTGGATAAGAGGGGTATTGATGAAGATGTGTATTGATTAAATATACGTGCTGGTTTGTAAGTACACCTGCAGACTACTATAGTTTCTTATCCCCTGCGGAAAAAGCTTTTTTTTTCTTCCTTTTTTTAATGTAGGGGGGAGGGGGGAGAAGGTAGAGTCAAACTAAGTGAAGAAAAATTCCTTGCCCTTCTCTAAATGTCAGATCTGTAACACAGAGTTCCTGATATATTTTAATCTTCTTTCTTTTCTTTTCTTTTTTTCATTTTAGGTAAGTGGAAGCTTTCTCTTCATGACTTGGGGACACATTTAATTGCTGTGGTAAGTGTTCTCCATCATGTGAATATAGGGATCAGCTGTGTGTAATTTAATACCTTAAGCTGGCTGCATAAGTTGCGGTGGATGGTTTCTAGACGGCTGCATATATATACACATGCTTCTCCTACCTAAGTTACTGGTATTTTTGAACACAGAAGATGATCTGTCTTCTGTAGATCTGCTCAGTCATACAGCTTGCAGGTATCCTGACTCATTTTTACCCATGTAACTGTGATTTAACATTAGCTTTGTTATGTTGTATTTGATCTGGCCATACAGAAATTTGTTAGCTGAAGTGGTTTATTTGTTTTTCTCTTTTGGCTCCTCATCCTCCAGATTTCATATGTTCATTTAGAGAAATAAATGTTGCTTTCCTCATCTCCTTTAGCATTATTTCACACTGCTTTGCAGTTGCACAATTCTGATTGCTAGTGGCTTGGGCTTATTGCTGTATGCAATTTTTTAATTGCAGATTAAAAAAAGTAAATTTGAATACTTAGACATTACTTCTTTCACAGTAAAAATTAATGCTTGGATTTTCTTTTGTGCACTAAATGTTCCTAATTTATCATAGCTGGGTGAAAGGGAAGGATGGACAATTTTTTTTTTTTGAAACTTGATTTTTAGATGGTAAGGGTGACATTTTCTATTGGTAGCATGTGAATTCTACAGTGTTTGGTTTGGGTTTTTTGTTTGTTTGGGGTTTTTTTGCCTTAGTACGTGTATGATGAACGAGGCAGTGGACTGCAGGAGGGACAAACTTCCTTTTGTGTTTCTGGCATTTTCCTGGGAATGGCAATATGTGTGTAATCCTTCTGTTGAAAGGATTATAAGCATGTGTTCTAGCATCATCTGTTTAGTTTGTGGCTTTGAAATGAAATTTTATGACCCTGCTTGGTTTTTAGTGCCTTTTGGAGAGGTTTGGGAATTTTGTCATTGTAAACCTTTATCCTATGTAGTTTTTGCATATATATTGGATTAAAGAATACAGCCATAGTGTTTTAAGCATATCCATCGTACTTAGCCTATGCCAACAACATTGTTTATACTGATGGTATTTTTGGATGCAATTAAAAAAGGTTGTGCTGGTGTAGAATAGTTCTCCATTAAAATGGCTTTTTTTCAGCAGTTCATCTTTTCAACCAAATGAAATCAGTTTATTTGTATCGTGATTATCTTTTGTTGCTTTATTGAAAAATATAACAATGGTGATACTTCTCTTAGTTTTTAAATAATCAGGGCTTGGCATCCTATCTACACTGGCCCATCTATTTTATGTGGAAAAAGTTCATTGCATACTTAAGTCTGTACTTTTAAAAGTCATGTTTAACTCAAGGCATTTGTGAATTAGGTGGAGGATACCCAGGTGTGCTTTTTTTTGTTGTTGTTCTGGGTTTTTTTGGGTTTTGTTGTTGGTTGGTTTTTTTTTTTTGCTTGCTTAAGGGAAACATTTATTCAATACCATACATAGATACATCAGGTATATGTTTATTTAAAGGCTATAGAATATTGCAACTGTAGAACTAATACTAGTGTGAAGGAGAAGCTTGTATAGCAGACAAAAATCACAATGTGTGATTATGTACATACATAAATATATGAACTTTTTATTTAAAGATGCTTTCCGGTGAATCAAAATTCTTCCAGTGTTTAACTTAAAAAAAAAAACCAAATGAAAACTAAAAAACTTTTCAATAGCATATAAGCTTTAAGTAGGTTGTATTGAAACAATTTTTATAGGATTCAGTGATATTATTAAGAATGTGGCATACTTGTTTCAAAAATTTTGAATTTTTAATGGAAAAGTAATTCTTTGCTTCAAACATCCTTTTCTCTCACCTCCTTTTTGCACTGAATGCTTGTTAAAATATTTGATGGGGGGGGTGGTTTGGAGGTCTAAAAAAAAAAAAATTCATCCAATGAGAAGAGTAGAAAGATCCTAAGTAACTAAAAAAAAAAAAAATCCAATCACCCTTATCAACACAAAAAGTATTTTATTGCCTGGTGATGTAGGGTAGAAAAATGTCAACTCTAAGAAGCAGAGAATGTCCAAAGGGGCAAAACATTTCACATCAAACTTGAATGAAAACCCTTGTTGCATTAGTTGAGGAGGGGAAGGAAGCCATATACGTGTGCAACATTACATATCTGATGTAGAGTTGCCAGTGGCCTATACATAAAGGAAGCTGTTTGCTAGACAATGCAGTTATATCAGTGTCAGCTCTAGTTACACTGAGAATACCCTAGTATTCTTTTTCAGCTTTTAAATTATATCTCATTGTTGGCAAGGATATTTAAAAGTGAATTCCTGGCAGACAAATAATTTTTTTCTTGAAACGTACTAAATCCAGTAGATTTTACTTTAAATGCCACATTGAGGTCTGTGCCCCATGCTGTTTCCAACCCTGTTATAGGTTTTTTTTCTATTGAAGAAGCAGGACAAGAAAGATCAGAAAATAGAAAAATGGGAAGCTGAAGGTCAGTTTTTCTGCTCTCATAGGGTTTTTATGCTTGTGCTTTGAATCCTTTTAAGAGTGACAGAGGCACACACATCCAGATGTTGTTTGAAGAGCTAACTCAAAGGAAGTGGGTCAGAGCAAATGACACAGTGTCAGGGCAAAACTGTGATTGTGGTTTTTCGTGACCATATGTAGTCCAACATCCAACAGCTGCATCCCATTTCAGGTGTTAATGGCGTACTGCAAAAACACCCAACCAAACCACTCAGTCTTGTCTTTTGGAACAGATGTAAAATTTGCAATAACAGATTACTTCTGATAAATTTATTTCTACTGTTAAGTTACATCTAACTTTGCTTTTCATTATTATACCATTGAGACTCTTCTAAGCAGTCTTATTTCTGCAGTGGGCTGCTTAGGGTTATCTCTCAAAGAAACTTTAGCTTCCACCCAGTGTCTTTCACTGAAGTAAACCATAAAATAAAAATAATAATTTAAAAGTTTTGAAACCTTTTTGAGTGTGTGTGTGTGCATGTACGTATGTAACAAAGCAGGTTTATAGTACCAATCTAGATAGATTATTTGTTTCAATTTGTTGTTTTGATGGTCATAACTACATTACTTTTCTGATAATGTACACAGACATTTTGTATTGCATTGTTATCTCTTGTAGTCCATGACTTCACCTTTACCTTACCTCATTTTTAGAGGGATTAGTTTGGATTGCCTTCCATAAAGCAAAAAGCACATTAGTTGCATTAATTCAGAAGTCCAGTCTAGAGGGATTGTAGTCATAAGCTCATCATTGTATCTTTTAGTCTATTAAATTTCATTCAAAAGGCTTAATAATAAGCTTGTAGCTGCAGCTTTTTTTTCCCCCTTTCTTTTTTATCTTTGGCTTCTTAATTTTGAAAGTGAGGGGTGGATTTGTATGGAAATAATCACTATAATCTCTGAAGATGCACATGGTCCTCCATAGCAGGATTTGTTTCTTTATGTTAGAGTGAGCAGAACCACTATGTCAACAATAATAGTGAGCTCGTGTGTGACAGTGTTTCTGATTGCTTGTTTTACTTGGCTTGTGCAGTGTCTGCAGTGTTCCTTGTACGTTGTCTTGTTAAACTGGAGCTCTTAGATTTGACTGAGACCCTGTAGAGCGCACTTTGGTGTATGTGTACCTGCCTTTATTTATGCCACTGAAAGTAGGACTTTGAAACTAAGCATCTGCTAGTTATCATGTTAATGGAGGATTTGGCTAGCCAAAAAACCATTTAGGAAGCCATGATCTTTTTGTGTTTTTTCTCTATCAGCTTGTGAGGGCAAATTGAAAGTCAAATTATCTGGTGGTATGTATCAAGACTGGATGTTAAAAAAGAACCATAGTATGGTTTATGGAACAGAGTAACTCCAGAGCGGTCAATTGCTATGAACATGGAAAAATTAAAAATCGTATTAGGAATTGCCATATAGGTATTATTCTATGCATTTTTACCATTCATTTTTTTAAACAAAGTAGAATTTAGGAACTGCAACTGAAATCCAAGTTTTTTAAAATTATTTATGAAATATTGAAGTGAAACATTTTATTTTGTGATCATTATTTCAATGAGTTTTCCTAATTATATGAATTATCTGCTTTCCTCAGGGTTTGCCTGACAGGAAGCAATAATTTTTTTTTTAATCTTTTTTTCCTTTTTTTTTTTTTTAATTTTGTCATGTGTGGGGATTTCTCTCTGTCGTCTATATGCAGAACTTAATTTTTTTTAATGGAAAAGAGATAAAAAGAGAAGCTTCTAAATATCTATAAAAACACCAGAATGAAGTGACAGCAGAGGTATTGACATCAAATTGTTTTAACCTTTATTTACAAATGTAATTAAAAACTGAAAAGATTACCTTAAAATAAAATCATGAGGGAGAGTCTTATGCATGGTAAAATCTGCTCTTTCATTACTGCACACTTTCAGCACTCATTTACATTGTTATTTCCCGAAGTCCCTGCAACTGTTAAATTATGCAAATCAAGTTACCATAATATTCACTGCCAAAATGTTTTATTTAATAGCAGTCATTAATTTATTTCTCTAATCGAATCCACTAGGAAATCATTTTAAATGTATCATTTTGCTTTAAACAGGTCCCAGTTCAGCAGAAGGAAAACCTGTTGGGCCTTACAGTCATGAGGGTTTTTTTAACACATGCATGACAATTCAGCAGTGATGCCTTCCTCTTTCCTTCCCATTTACCCAGTAATCTTGCATAATGGGAAAATCAAACAACATATTGAAATGTGACATAACCAGTTATTTTATAATGCAATGAATAACTACTATTGTTAATGCTTTTGCTCAAAGTGAAGCATTGTAAGAGAAAGAAGAGTTGAAGACAACCTGAGAGAACTAGGCTAGCACCTCTGAGAGATGGCAAAGGTAATGCTAATGACATTGGAAAAAAAAAAAAGGAGAAATGCTTGTATAGCTCCAGGTCTCTTAGTCACATGATATTTAGAATAGAATACAAGAACATCTTGAATGTGAATGGTGCAGTGAGGTAAGGTCGTTTCTGATCTCCCCAGGAAAATGATACTTTTGCTAAAGTCTTAGCAAAGGGGAGGCAGGAGAATTTTCTGCCGATTCATCCTTCTGCCATCCTCTCCTTGTGTATTTCAAATGCGCTATATAGAGGAGGAAAATTCTGAGGGACATGATTTAGATTACTGCAATCAGAAAAAAAATCATGGTTATGGACTTAGAACTGCCCTAGGTTTTGGGAGGGCTAAGCATTATTTAAAGGTTGTGTGATCTGAAAATACTATTTGAGTAACTTTTTGTCAGAGGAAGCTATTGCATTTGAAATCCTGAATTTCAGGTATAAAATATAAGGCTTTATATGCACATATTTTATAAGCAAAACCTGGATATGGATAGATTTTCTTTCCACTTAACTTTAAACCTTTGCACCCTTGCCTTCATCCCAATACTCTTATGCAGCTGTGGCAGGAAATTAAATTCGGTACAGGACTGGAGATTGCAATCATCTCTTCTTCTGTATCTGATACGTTTTTGCCTTGTTGCATTGCAGGGAAGTTCTGGCAATTTCTTTGAAAACACAAGTGAAATATTTTTGCAGGGACAAATAAGGTTAACCTATTTAAAAGCCACAGGAAGCAGAATATCCTGTTGTCTTTGAGAACATGCAAATGAGATTCTTGTCTAACTGAAAAATAGGACATTTCTGGGTTAATTGCTGGAAAAGACCAATTATCCAAATATCTCCAATAAAAGAAACACCACCACCCCTCTGCTATCTTTCTTCAAAGAAACTATTATCATCTTTAATCTGCAGCACATTCACCAGTAGCCTACATGACTCTTATTATTCAGCTTTGTGAATAACTGGTGAGATTGTTACCCAGCTGTCTTATTTGCAATTAGATGGAGCTACAGTTCTGATGTCAGTGTGTTGTCTCAAACCTTTGAGTGCTCGTCTTAGTGACCAGTTACGGATCCTTAAACACATGAAGTGATATGAAATAGTAGGTAGGTGGCCATCATCTCGTATTTTCCCATCTTCCCTCTATGCAATTTAGTTCAGCCCTAAACAGGTTAATTCCTTCCACTTCCATTCTTCCTCCTCCACTTCACCTCTGTAAGTGTTGCTATAGGATGCTGAGAAATGAAAGGAGTGGAGGGCCTGATCACTGTTGGTATGGGGTGAAGGGCAAAACAAAGCTGCCCTGGTCTCATTATGCTTCCTCTCCCCCTTTCCAGCAGGTAGGTTTCAGAAAGATCTGGCAATGAGGAGGAACACTCCTGGTTTTAATCATAGAAATAGTCTGTAAGTGTTCATAGGTTTCTTTATATAGTTATGTTTTTCATGCAACCCCATTATGCAACTTTATATAGTTATGTTTTCATGCAATGTGATGGGGTGTATGTGTCTTTTTGCCTAGTCAATGGTGTTTACCTCAGGTAACTTTGTCTCTTTATATGTAAAATATCAGGCCTTAAAATACATTAGAAAAATCAATAGGTCTTTTGGAGAATTCTGCTTATATTTTATTGGCTTGAAAACTAGAAACTTCTTCATACTAAATAAACACTTATTTCCGTGCTCAGGACAGGGTTTTTAATAAACATTTTCTGAATGAGAAACAAAAGCTAAACAACAATGGCACATAGAAAAAATATATTAACATTAGGTGAAATAATTATTTTGTACTAATCTCCCCATATATAGGTGTTGTATTGTGATACAATTAAATATTCCATTTATTTTAACTAAGATAAATAACAATGAATAAAAGCAACAAACAAAACTGGTGACTATCTCCTCTTTTTCCTTACCTCTAGACTTTGTTCACAACAGATTTACTGTCTGTGATTATATATTTCTCTATTCCCAAGATCTAAAGCTCTCTGCTGAATCTCAATGACAAGAAAAAATCTTAACTTTTATTCTTTAGCGATCTGACCTTTCCTCTGTTAACTTGTTTACTTGTTTACTTAGAAACAGTTCTGCATCTTTGATTCAACTGGCAGTTTACTGAAAAGCAAGAAGCAAAACTCTTCAGTTTACCTCTCTACTTCTGTGGTCTGTAATTTCTTTTGCAGAGTAATAGTTTGGAAGAATAAAGGGATTTTTTTTTTTTTCTCAAGAGTTCAGGGTCTTAGACTTGGAATTTTGTAGGCACTATTCACTATCTTGAGGGCTGTTTGCCTTGGTGCAGTGCTAGATATTAACTGGATCAAACAGAGGTAAGCAGCTGCTAACACTTCAACTCCTGACACTTCTACATAAGGACAAAATGTAGTAGGTAAAGTGCTTTTTCCATTTTCTTGGTTGAATTTCTTGAGGGTGATCTAGAAACACTTTTAGAAACTCACCAGTGTGAGAGAAGCCAGTTATGAGGGAAGCCTTTTTCAAGGCTCATTTTCAGGAAAAATAGTTTACATCTAGGTCTGCTTTCTTCCTCACCATGTTTTCATCTGTCCTCAAGGACCAAACTTGTCTTAGCTAAACTGCGTCTACCTAATCTACTTACCGCTAGCACTTCCTGTGTGCACAGATGATTTTCTATTGGTTTTGCTGCTTATGGATGTCTAAGTATTGGGGTTTTGTAATCATAACAACAGAGTAAAGACCAAACTCATACATACAAGTGAGGTTTCTTTAAATCTAACAAAACTTCCTTATCTGAAGACTGTCCAAAGCTCAGAAAGTGCATCTGCTTTTTTGGGATGTTTATTCTCATTGTGTATCACAGTGTGTCCTATAAAACTGTGTGGATTTTTCTTTCCCTCCTTCTCCTTTCAGGATTTGGTTTTACTGATGAGAATTTTATTTTTTTAAGTAATACAACACTGACTTAGGTCTTTAAAAACAGAGAAATATTTAGATAAACTAACTACCACTTCGGTCATCTTTTGTAGCTGTCACTAGGCTTCTCCTCCCATGGATTTCTCTCTAGAAGAACCTCTGCTCAAGGCTTGGGAGGATGTTTGAGGACCTTGCCATTGCTTGTCTAGGGCTGAATTCTCTGAGGATACCCAGGGTGGCAAGGTGGGCTTCTCTACCAGCACACAGCAAAGACAGATGGTAGTGAGGATTTTTTTCAGAAGTTCAGAAATTCTTTGCTCATTGGCTGCCCCTGTTAAAAATTAGCATTATCTACAAATAATGTGTTAGTTACTCATTAAAGCCTTGATTTTTGAATTTATTTATATGACCAGCTTATTCAGGTTTCCCATACTGAAACCTACATAAATTTTGTGAAAGACATAAGTGACTTCTCGAACTTCCCAAACATCTATACTCAGTTTGTGCTCAGCTTCATTTCCTCGATAGTTATCTGCTATGCTGCTGCGCATTCCTGCTTATGGAAAGTGAATAAGGCAGCCTAAAGTGTATTTGCAGTTTGGTTGTTTGTCTATTATTTCCGTCAAGAAGACAATGACTAAGAGATTTCTTTTTGGGTTTTGGGTTTGGGGTTTTTTTTCTCTTCTTCATAACATGTGGTATGAAGCACCTGAAGATGTGCAAATGAAAAATAATACTTGTATTTTTATACTTGCAACTTTTACTATTCTGTATTCTGCTTTGTCAGAATACATTCTGCTTTATCTTTCATCTTCAGAGATGTTTGTTTATCTGCTTCTCCTGAGTTTATTTTTACCAAGATATGACTAATTTGTATGGAAGACGTAGTAAATTATTTATATGTCTCTGCTTGTCTGCAAAGATTGTTGTTCAAAGTGTACAAAGGATAATGTTAGCATGTTTATTATCCTTTAATGACACCGGTTTCAAGTGCCATTTGGAGCCATTAGTACCTGTGAATAGTCTTCGTAACAATCCACCTGAAATTTTGAAGTGGTTCAGTACATTTACATTTCATCAAGTATGTAATTAAATTGGTATTATTCAAATAAATCTATGTAAATTAAATGTACTCTATACTTCTCTCTCCTGATAGAATTAAACTTGAAAATTTATAAGTTTTTTTTTTTGTAAGAGTAGAGGGGAATCTTGTGTCATTTTTCAAGACAATCATTGTGAAAACAATGCTGACTAAAAAGAACTAAGATAGATAACTGAACTTATCCTGAGTGATACTGCTAGTACAGCCTATACGCTCTTTCAGGTAGAAATTTCATCTGTTAGATATTTGTTTGTCTTGGTCGTTTGACTTATTAGAATAAGTCTTGCTTGAAACTATACTGCCTCTTCCAATTTCAGTGAAGATTTAGTCTTGAAAAAGCTTCTCATGTGTGCATTTGCTGGATGAAGCTGAAGGCTGACCATTGAACTATTTTTTGCTTGCAACAGGAGTGTACTCAAAATGAGATGGGAAAACTTGTATATTTATAGGATATGAATATCAGATTTCTTTACTGACAAATTATACTTGATTGTTTTCAAGTTTCAGTTTTTAATCAATACTATGTCTGCATTTTTAGCAGATTGAAACTGTGTAGAGTTACAGAAGTTGTTAAATGTGTCTTCGAATGTTAAAGAACAATGCATTCTTAAAGTCATATGTTCTTAACAGTCTTCAGATTGTATAAGTAAAATGTATGTTCTCTCTAATTATATAGCAAATTTGATTTGAGAAGAGATCAAAGTCCTAATTCTAGTCTTAGCAGTTTGCATAAGATTTCTGACTGTGTAAGATAGCAGAGCCCTTTCCACACTAAACAAATTAATGATATTGGTGAACAGTAGTACAATAAACTGAAGATTCTAGAAACCATGTAATGCTGATGCTTTGGATATTACTTCATTTTGTTTCATAAGAGTTTTAGAAACTGCTTGGCAGGTTTTTAAACTTTACTCCTGAGGAAAATGCTCTCACCAACAGAAATAGAACCACAGCTAGAATGAGTATGCATCCATTTACATTATCGTGTAGGAGTTGTATAAAATCCTTTCAGCCTGTCTTGTACCTAGTAAATCAAGGAAGGAAGATGCTTGTTTGCTGATATTCTTCCCATTCTGTGTTTTAAGTATCATAATCCCCTCAAACTTTTATTCTTTTCTACTAAATTCTTTTCAAAAGAAGGCTAAACATAGAAACAGCACAGCATTTTGGCAATTAAGTGTGTATTACCTAATACACTCAAAACCATAGTTTCTTTTATGAATCAAAGATTTTGGCCTTTGGTTGACTACATCATTGCTGCTAATAGACATCATCAGAAAACTGATAACAGTACTCACCTCTATTAAATGTATTTGCTCAGCAGATGCATATCGCTGAGAATGAAGTTCACTCAGAAATCTAGGAAAGTGATCTTTGGTATGCTGTAGTCCTGAAAATTGAAGTGATAGCTGACTTAATCTTCTCTGACAGGCATTGATTTACATTTATCATACAGAAATGCATTGCACATTTAGAAAGTCACTGAAATGTGTTGCAGAAATAGAAAAAGTTGTTTAAAAAAGATTAATCTATCATCAACATGGATGATATTTCATTTAAGTGTGATGAATGCACATTTGTATAAGAAATGGGACATCCTGATTCTATTGCACATACATCTTGGCAATTACTGTTGTGCTCTCTTCTAAGATGCAAGTTTGTTGCAGATAAATATCTTATTTTTGCCAGAGCGTGCTTTAGAATGTCACAGGTACTTGATGCTCTAGTAATACCCAAGAGAACCTGAGAATGTTACACAGTTCAGAATTGTCTCTGGAAGCAGCAGTAGATCCTGTAAACCACATGCATGATTTCTTGATTGGGCTAGTGGCCACAGCATTGGCATCGCAATTTTCATATATTTTGTCATGCTGATGTGCCTCCAGCACTTTGTTGGACTCTGTATGTTGATGAAGTGGAACACCTTTGGAATTTTTTGTCTCCTACATGGCCATGGTGGCAGCTCCAGTATTAAATGTCTGCTAATATTTATGCCTCATAGAGACACTTGTTTAACTATGCCACATGAACTTTCCCATCAGCTATTCATCATCTTTTCTAAAGGAAAGGATTAGGTCACATAGCAGCAGGACAGGTTGTTCTCACCTTTCATCTCTTTGGAGCGAGGAAAGTTAAGAAGTGCAGATCTTGAAACAACCGAATTTGTGATACCAAACAGAAATGAAATGCAAATAGTAGATTATTTTCTACATTGAAGTTTAGTTGAAGGTTTTTTTTATTAGTTATCTCTCAATTAACGTGTTCAAAAATGAAAAAAAAAATAGTAAAATCATTCTTAGAGCTTTTTTTATTTTTTGTAATTTCTTGGCTTGCGCTCTTAAAATATGATGGGTTTGTGTGTGTTTATTTATGAAGTATGATTGGTATGTTGAATGAAGTTTAATGTGCTACTTTGCTTGTTAAAACAGTAATGCATTTCATATTCCTAAAGTGTAAGCCTCCACTTTTGAAGCCCTCTCTAATTAACCATCTTGCATCCATATTTAGAATAACTACATCATTTAATTTTTGATAAAGTCAAGCTCTAAGGAATTATATATGGTTTATAACAGAATATTCTGTTTTAGATCTAATAACATGTCAAATTGTAACATTATATGGAAATATAGAAAATTGTTGTAAACGCATAAAAATAATTTGTTGTCTGAGCACAGAAACATATTTTCAGTGCACTCGGATGTATTGTTTGAGCATGGGAGAAGAAGGGGATATTTGTGGAAGATCATCAAACAAGCTCGTGTACAGGGTAGATTTTATAGTTCACCTAAAGTCTGAGCCTTTTCTTCTAAAATTCAGCTGCAGCTTCAACTGTGAGTGTTGGTCATTTTCATTTTAACAGAATTTTGTTCTATATAACAGTCAGTGAAGTGACTGCACAGTCAGTTATCATGTCACCAATGGGCCTGATCTTAAGTGTTATTTCACATTTCACTTCAATATCACTTGGAATATTAAACTTGAGAAGTGTTACAGTCAATTCCCTTTGTGGCCAGGGTAACTGGCTAGTCTGGATACAGCAGATCAGCGGCACATGCTCGAAAAGAATTTCTGTAAGTGTATGTTCATGTGTAGTGATCATGTAGTGATCACTTAACAGGTACCAGGTGAAATTTAACAAACAAACAAAAGAAAAACCCCAAACAAACAAAACTCCCCTGTAGTTTATGTCAGTTGTTGTACGTGCCTAGTAGAATAGAAATACCCTCACTTAGCCATCAGTGAATAACATGATAATCTTTGAATATTCCAGTATGTTGTCTCCTGGGGGGAAAAAAAGTCTGAGTTAAATAAAAGCATATAACAGTAAAGTCAAGGGTGTATTTCTGTTCCAGTTGGCATTTTAAATAGCAGACTCCTGAGTTTGTGGCATTCAGCTCAAGTAAAGGGGGGGATTCCTTTTGGAAAGGCAGGGGAAATACTCCCCTACATATTGCAAAGCATCAGCAGAGCTGCCCTTTAGTGACCCTGCTGTTTGGCCTGGCCTTTGCATATGCCTTCTCCAAAGCATGGGCATTATGACAGATCCTCAGCTCCTCCTGTTCTCTGGCTGGTCTTAAACCCTGCAAACACTTGCACGCCCATCTGAATCCAGAAACAAGTCATGTGCCAAGTACTCAATATGAAAGTAACATGTGGATTCTTCAGTTTGTGCTGCCCAGCTTTCCTCTGAACTGTTGTTAAAGCAGCTATGGCAGCTGGAAAATAGGGATGCAGAGTTTGCTGCCACCTGCTTGTTTTCACCTCTACTGTGTTCTTCAGCTGTCAGTCAGCCTAGTCTGTTGATAAAATGAGTTGCCTCTTCAGCCACATCACCACTGTATTTGTTTATAGTCTTCTGTTGGAACTCTGGCTTCTTTTTATTTCAATACAATTAACATTGCTATAATTACATGTGGCAACCTGCTTCCTTATCAATGGAAATAAAAAGGCAGAAAGTAACTCTGCCTTTTTTCAAGTGGCTTTCAACTGATCCAAGTGCAAGACTAAAACTTCCAGCAAGCTGAACATTTAACATGTGCGTTTCAAACCATTTGTACATTCTCTCTGCCTTGCGTGGCACAAACCTACTCCTTCAAAATTGCTGTTATCCTGTGTTTCAATTACATTATCAGATTCCCCCAAAATCATGGCTGACTCTCCTGCAGACACAGTCTGTGTCCTCCCTAGAGAGCAAGAACCATTCCTGGTTCTTCCAAAGCTTTGTTAATTGTGGAAGAGGATGATGAAGGTCTGGTGAAAAGTGTGACAGAACTGGATTCATAAGTCTGGGGAAGTAGGATACTCTGGTACCTGTTTTGTAATAATTGTTTTCATAAGTTGCATGTTACAGGGAAGTTGATTCCTTTCTGCGTGTCCCATGTTGGTTTCATAAGTTACATGTAGCTGATTTTTTCTTTTTTAACTTGGAGGGCACATTTTAAACTGTATGTAAAATGTGCTATGGAGAGTGTATCGGTGGCATTTCCAAACATAGCATTTCTGGTTTCCTTTCCCTGCTTTGATGTCAGGATTTTGACAACTGCCTTTTACTTATGTGCCTACCTGCTGCAGTTGGAAGCCTAGCTTATATTCCATATTCTGTCTTTAAAACTATAATATTTTTCCTTTGACTTTTTTCTTTTTTTTTTTTCTCTTGAAGGCTTTTGTGTTTTCATGCTGATTTTCTGTTACTCTGTTTTTTGTACTAGTACAAACGAGTCCACCGAGGTTCAGTACTTAGGTGGTTTTTTTTCTACTTGTTTCTTTAGTTTTCCAGCTTCCCTGTTGTTCGCAAGGTTTGCGTCAACATGCTGCACTTTACAGACATTATACTCTAGTCTAGCATTACACTGTATAATAATTTGTAATCAAAATTGCTTGAGGTGATTTAACAAGCAACATTGAATGCAATTGCTAAGTATAGGTAGTATGGAAGTAGAGCCCGATTTAGGGCCTGCTCTTAGGTCTTAAGGCATAAAACTAATGGTGTTAAGCTGGTAATGGGCAGACAACTGTATGTTATGTGAGACAGGTGTGATAGAAGCCTAAATTGTGTTAGTGCTTTATTGTAGTCATCACACGTAAAAAATACTGCTATGCATAACGAGAGCACAGAGAGACATAAAGTCAGCTCTGTCTGTCAAAAGTGAATTCACAGATGATTCTGAAGAGGATGGGCAGCCTCTTTGTACAATTCTGATGCTGATGGTTTCCTTGTTTTGAAACAATGGGCTTGTTGGCTTTTGCTTGGAAAGGCTAAGCTGGAGGGAAAAGTGTTTCCCCTTGGAAGAGGAAAATAATCCCTGTTAAAGATGCAAAGGATAAGAAAGCTAATGAGGATAAGTATGATTAGGTTTTATGGTGCAGAATGATGAAGAGAAATATTCTTGCAGTCTGTGGCTGAAGAGGTTACACATGATTTTTTACTTCTGCAGGTGGCTATAATAAGCCTTATTCATTATATTTCTTCACCACCGTCTCAGTATTTAACTTACAGAACTCAAAATTTAGCACTGACTTTCATGGTGATACAATTGATTTGCAACAATTGCAGACATCTATATCTTAAATGGATTTCTAACACAGGCTAACGTGCTGTTCTATTGATGTGTTAATTAAGCTCTTAATTAGGTAGTGGTATGCTATGATGATATTGTGTGATGTGACATCTTCCCCAAACTGTTCACGAGAACTTATGTGTTTAGAACAAAGAGTGGGGAGCATTGCGGGTAGCAAATTAATTTCTAAAATGGTAATAATGCAATTTTTAAAATCAAACATATTTTGTTTTGCCATGGAAAGATACAACTTCAGATTTATTCTTTTACTATGCTTAACATTTTCATTTTGTAATCTAATTCTGCAATATTTTCTTTTTGAATTTTTCCTTATGTTTATTTGTTTATTGGCCTTTTCACTCCTTTGCAGTAACTTTGTCTACAATTCAATAGGGGTTTTTTTCTAAGTCTTTAGAAAGGGGAGGTTAGCAGTGCTTCAGACAGAAATGTCCAGGTAACATCCTCTTGGTGAACAGCAGGGAGGAGAGAAGGCTTCCCTGGGAGCATTTCATTTGCCTAAGAAGACAGTGTCTTTCCAATTGAAGGAAATTTATTATTGTGAAAAATAAAAATGCATTCAGCCTTTTTGGTGATAAATTGTCTTGTTGCAGTCAGACAACATTTCTCCCAAAGACAAATACATGGACAAACTGTTTAAATTGAGAGGAGTAACAGGCAAAGGGAACGTGAGTTTCTAATTGTGAAGTTTCCAAGAGGTGTTTAAGGAAAGACTGGACACGGCACTGAGTGCCATGGTCCGGTTGACGTGGTGGTGTTTGGTCATAGGTTGGACTTAATGATCTCTGAGGTCTTTTCCAACCTAATAGTTTCTGTAATTCTATGATCTTAGGGAATACATTAGTGAGCTAAACCAGTCAGAAGTCACTGATGCTGCTGTTTCACTTGTGGTGGCAAACATAGAAGTTGCAATGTCAAGTTTTTTACAGCTGAGTGATGTAACCTGTGCCTGGGCAATAGTATGCTACTTACTGGTGAATAAAGTTTGAGAGGGTGAAGTTGTGACAGAGAATTATGATTTAAATCCTCTGATTGGTACCCTGGTCCTTAACTGCACTTGGATTTTTTTTTTATTTTTATATGTTTTTTTAAATCTTTCAGTGTTATTTCTGCTTGCACAGTGTAATGGTGGGAGCATTGGTATGGAAAGACACAGCTACTCTCTGAAGCTGTTTACAAATACTGCAGTCTCAGTAGCTGCTCTGTACACTTCTATAACTAATACATCCTAACAGGTGGTACTACCATTGGCTGTCCCAGGAGAAGAATAAAAAATGCTCTGGTAAATAAGATAATAGTATATCTGTGTAGTATTTTTGATTCTGTAATTACATACTAAGGCTTTGAACTATAATTATTTAACCCGCCTCCAGTTTACGATTTGACAACACTGCTATGTAAGCCGAGAGTTATAACAGAGGATAATTTCAGGCTTCAAAGCTCCCAGCGTAGATGTGTCCAAAAGTCCATTCTGCACTCTGAACTCTCTGTGGTTTTCAATTACTACACACAAAGGTCATGATTTCCAGCCCTATTGTTGTGCTCTCCACTACCTTTTCCAACCTCTGATTTATTATACTAGAGAGTGAGATAAGAGCCAGTAAGTTAAAGTGTGTACGTTTTGATGGGGGATGGGAGGAAAGCCTTCAAATGCTATTAGTAAAGCAGAATGCTCTCTTGGTGGCTGCTTTGCTGGGGTTTATAATTTCACCTGCTTTCAAATGAGTCCTGCAGGTGCTTTGACAAATGGATTGAGATATTGCCTAGTAAATTCCTCTGCTTCTTGTAAATACTCCTGTAGCTATGTAGATGATTTGTAACTTCCTATGCCAGGGTGTCTTTGTAAATCACACCAGAGACCCTTGTGCCTTGCAAAAGCCACAGTGTCGCTTGGAAGGGGAAATAAATGAAAGCTGAAGAAAAATACAGAAAAATTATTAATAGAAAATTAAGGTGTTGAAATTCTATATGTGTTTTGAGGAAAGAGATGTCATTTTTCCTTGGCTAGTTCGCATGTGCTGTTTGCCCATGGACTTATAAAACCAGTTCTTTTTTCTGCCAAGAGCCAGGGTCCGAATTTGAATCTCTTCCTCGTAAATCTCCTTTCTGTTGTGGCTGTTTCCTGCACCACTACTGTTCCTCAAGTGATACTTCAGACACTGGAGTTTGGCTCATCCCAACACCTTCTCTGTCTTGAAAGAGAAGTTTAAACTTGACATAGTATCTTAAATTATTCAGAGCTCCTGTTGACATGATAATGTATTTGATTTCTCAAAATATTTAGGGAAGAGATGGCAGCAGTGGGTGTTTATGATGCATGCAAGCAGTGGGAAGATCATGTTTTTTAAAAACTAAACAATTACAAATGTAATAATCAAATTCATTTCACCTTGAATATACTTTAAAAGCATTTAGTTAGTCTTGTGTGCAGCTCTGAGGTAGGCAAGGGAAGAAGTGGGGAATAAAGTATAAAGGTAAGTGTCATTTCCAAGGTTCAGTCTCAGGATCTGCAAATTCCTGAATCCCTCACTTCAATCCCTTCTTTGTTAAAAAAGACCTTTTCAGTTTTCTGCAAGATCCTGTAGGTTAAAATTCAGAGCAGTACCCACAGGTGAAGGACATCTTGGTGGTATATAAGCGAAAATGACTTCTTAATTACTTTTTTTTTCCTACTTCCAGAGCATGCTTTAATTCAAATGAAAGATATCTGGTTCCATACTGGGATAACTGGATAGAACTTAATTTGCTGTGATCTAGTAACACCTGACTGATTCTTCTTCTCTTTGGGAACAACCTAATGGCTCACATTTGTTTAGGCTGAGGAAAAGGTGTTTTACAGAACAGGAGTTTGGGTTTTCTGTTTTGTTTTGTTGGGTTTTGTGGTTTTTTTTTTGTTAAAACTAGGAAAAGTCTCTTCACTAACGGAGTCGTCAAGCATTGGAACAAGCTGCTCAGGGAAGTGGTTGAGTAACTGTTTCTGAAGATATTTAAAAGATGTGTAGATGTGGCACTGAGGACTATGGCTTACTGGTGGACTTGGCAGTGCTTGCTTAATGATTGGACTTCATGATCTTTGAGGTCTTTTTCAACCTAAAAAATTCTGTGATTTAATCAATTCTGCAGAGGTTTCCTTCTCTATGTAAAATATTCCCATGTATATATACGTGTGTGTGTGTTAAGGCTGGGAATAGTACTGCCATAACTTACTATGTTAACTTTGTAGATATTTGTATCTTATAATTTCTCCTGAAATATTTACTATCAAAGCTGGGTTCAACATTTTAAGATTGATCTAATTAATTATATCCAAAATTAATAGCATTTGAAAGTTAAAGACCCTGATTTTATTTTTCCTAGCAGAAAAAAGTTTTAGAAGAATTTTCAAGTTTTAACCATCTCTTGTAAATTCTTTTGGTACTTTGTGTTCTATTTTCATGAAACATATTCTATGCTCTCTTATAGAAATTTTTCTGGAGTTGAACTAAAGAGAGAGATTATTTCTGAGAGAAAAAGCACATGAGGAAGTTTGTTAAAATTGTAGCTTGCTTTGTTTTGATATCGTCTTTTCTTACATAAATGGATTACTGGCAGGGGGAGGGGCTTTCTGTTTCTGCTTCCTTCATAGAGCTTCCTAGCCTGTACTCTGGCTGGCCCTTAATAATTTCATTTTCAATTTTGGATCTCTATCTTTTTATCACATATTAATTTCAGAAAAAAAAATGCGGGGGGTGGGGGGGAGAACAATATTTTACCTGCACTTACTCTGCCCTGTTGTTACAGGAGGATAATTTTTGATCCCACTTGGAAATTATAAGACCGTTTGAATCAGCTGTATTTTACTCTATATCCTCCAACTCAGGAAAGATGGTTTTTCTGTTAGGTCTACCGTTTCTCCTGTTTGTCTTCTGCCTTAAGTCATAGGCTGTGGCTAAAATACACTAGCATGCAAAAGTTTCTTGCTTTCAAAAATGTTGGTGTCAACTCTTAAAACTGCTGATGAAGAGAAATTAGGAAAAAGCTCATTAAGTTTTCAGAAATGCTATTTATCTGCTGGGAAAGTTGCAGTGCTTCAGATGATGAAAGTGATAAATGCAATCCCAGGCAACCTACCGGTTAACAATGACCTTTGATTGACTATGGAAGCACATAAAGTCTTAACAACTGACTCCATACAAAGACAACTTGTTCTCCACTGTAGTTAGTAGTAACTAGGGCCTTTGTAATCTGCTGAATATTTGGAGGCTTGTATAAAATGAGATGGCTCTTTCAGGCTGAACTTGGGCTGATAGGTATCTATAACTCTATAGATTCTTTTATTGGGGAAGGCACAACTCAGCCAGAATTGATGTATATTGTCTTCATGTGAAGATCATAAATAAGGACATACTTCATTTGTTGATCAAACCAAATATTTAATTCAGCTTTTTTGGTTTTACTTTGTTTCAGATAAGGAATACAAGAGGCAAATTGATACGGGTGTGAGTTCCAGAAAAATACTTCAAAAAGTATATATAGACATCTGACTTGATGAGCATTCATTTTTAAGAGAGAGAAGGGCCTTTCATATTGGATTTTCTAGTTATTAACACAATTATGCATTTCATTTTCTGAGTGTCAGGAAAATCCCTAGTATATTTTAATTTTAAAAGGAATTTTCAAGTGTCATTGCAGACCAAATAAAGAACTAGTGATAATAAAAGACCTCTAATCCTTTCTCTGTATACACATGCATATATACCTCCAACGTTCTTTCTGTTTTCTCTTATGCAGTGTTTTCTAAAGAATGGGCAAATTTTTGCTTTCTGATGATGATTACCATGCAGTGGTATAACTGGGCTCTGGGGGCTTCCTTAGATTGCTTTTTCTTCTCTATCTCCTATGTGAACCTGAACTAAGAAGACTGTCTTTCTTTGCACAAGAGAAGACAAAATGTTCATTATTTCAATTTATCAGTGTTTTTGTTTTTACAGTCTTGGGAGATGTTAGAATTTGACAATAAGTCTTTTTCTGAAGCATTTGTGAATTAAACAAAGACAAGAAAAATATTGTCATAATTTCTGAAAAGACATATGGTGGAGCACTGCTTACCTTTCTTGAAGATTCTTCTTCAGCACTCAAACAATGAAAATCTGAAACCAGTCATCTCACTATGTAATTCAATATAAAATTTTATAGAGAAATTTCTAGATACTTTGAACAATCTAAGATTTTGTTACAAATACTAACAAACTATTTCCCATTAAAAGGAATTGTTTTCCAGTGTGTACTTGTATACATTTTACTTAACTTCATTATCCTTTTGGTTTTTAACTCTTTGCTGTAGGCAGTGTCTCTTCCTATGCAGAAGAGAGAACATGTTCTCTTAAGTCATTCAGGTTACTGAAAGCATTTAGAAATAACAGAATAAAGTCCTTTTGAGTTCATTTAAAATATGACATACCAAAACAAACTCACTCAAGTTGATATTTGTTTTGACAAATCTGTGCACATTAAGTGTAGTCATTTCAAACTATACTATATAGTTTTATACTGTGGGTACTTCAACCCACCAGGCAGATTGGTGGAATAAGAAAGGTGTCACGTGTATCAATCCCCAGTTAGGTGGGGACTGATAAGGTGGTGAATTAGGGGTTTGAAATGGTCTAGTACTAGATCACAAACATCTTAACCATGTAAGCGGTGAACAACCTGTTCCTCTTCCAGTTTGTTTAAAAGCTCTGAAAGAATATCTTTGTCCGAAGAAGATTACAATTGGATTGGGTCCTTTCTGCTTGCTTACACTGTTTGGTATTCAGGCAAACTTGAAGATGGAATGAGGCCTCTGAATTGCTACGGCATAAACATCTGCATGGACTTGGGTTAGATGGAAGGATGCACAAGCATATCTTCATGCTTGATCCACTTCAAATTGGTTCTTTATGGTGAGGCATTAACGAGTACAGCATCATGGTATGAGAAGCCTGTGTAAATGAACTGAACACCAACTCAGAAAACTTTTGTTATAAGCCTTAATATAAAACAGAGCAAAGCTACTGTGGTCAGTAGAAACAAAAATAGCAGCGTAGAGGGAAGCACTACAGGATGAGCTGCCTATTGAAAAGAACTGAAAGCTGTGTTTTGTAGTGGATATTTTCTGGATTCTCTCTCAACCTTTACAAATAGATCACAGCTGGAGTAGTTGCAGAACTTCACATCTCAGTGCTCACATGGAGCATGCTCAACATCGGCTTTTACTATAGATTCGTTTTTCCTTTTGCTGTCTCAAAAGGAATTGAAGTTTAGGTCAAAAAGAACATTGACTGATAGCACCCAAGTCAAGATAGCAGGACAATTAAAAAAGGACAAAAAGGGGGAGGATAATAGCAGGACTCAGCAGCCACCAAAGTGTGGTAACCTTCGTTGTTGAGCCTGACCTCTTCGCCTTTCAACTCCCTGTGTCGTACTTATATTTTGGGAACAAAATAACTGGGAAAAAAAAAAGGGGGAAGGGGGGAGAAGAAAAAGCAGACACCTAAGAATGCTATAATAGCTCTTTGAAATGGGATATTGGTATTGCAGTCTGAATGCTATTTAAACATTGCTTTAAAATGCTAATTTTCCATTTTTTAATCTTTTTTCGTAACTGAGAAGAGAGATACCTGGGAAAAACAACACTTGGCATGCAATGATTTGAAAATCACTGTCTGTCCCTTGATGTCTTCATCTGACAACATCTATATGTTGCCAGGTTGCCAAGACAACTAAGTACAGTTGTAATTGCAACCCTGGAAAGGTAATTCTTTCACTCAAAATGTGGCATACATTTAGCCTGTCTGAAGTTTCAACAAACCATCTTTTAATGACAAGTATTTTGAAAGGCCTGAATAAGGTAGTTTCTTTGATGTCAATTTTTTTTTATCTCATGTAGCCTAACTAGAAAGGTATGTTGGCTTTTAGTCAGTGGAGTCTGTATTTTTTAACCTTTTTATGCCTTATCTAAGTTTCAAATATATGGTATCAACTGTAAATCTGGAATTAACATATGAAAGCAAAATACCACATAAAGTGTTCATTTACTTATATTGGCAGTTCTGAAAGCAGAAGACCTTGATACATTCCTTATGCTTACTATCCTTTGGGTTAAATCACATGACTTTTGTTGTATGACTGACTGTATTTCCTTAAATTGAAAAAAAACCCAAACCAACCAACCAAAAAAAAAGCCGACAAAACAAAACCACAATCAAACAGCAAAAAAGCACACCTATCAAACTCAAAAAATAACTGCAAGTGTTTCTACTCAGCAGGCCACATAAGCTTTATAGTACCACAAAAGCAATCTTAAGAATCAGCAAAACTGCAATAATTCTAAGAAATTTCCACCTGATTTGTATGCCTGTGGAGGGAAAAAAAGAATCAGGGCATTATGTGTGCATAGCTGAGCCTCCTTATTCATTTACAATCCAGGATGCTGAGAATTGGCAACATTGGCTGCGCTTTACCCTGTTGACAGTGTGACCTGTCTCTTCCATCCATGATTACATACAGTCTCTCACCATCCATTTCTGTGGCACAAGGAATATAATATGACAGTCAACTACATTACTTTGTAGTAGAGGAAAAAGTCATCTTCCTAGGATGCTTTGGGTTATCATTTAGTGCTAGAATATTGGGCTTTACACTCTCTGAGGATATAAACTAGCTTTAGAAAGTAAAAGAAAATGTGGTACTAAGCTTTCCACATTAATTTCATCAAAATGTGGTACCACTCCATAAGGACGTGGTGTAGGAGCATTTCCTAGATTACTGAGTTCTTGCTCACTAAATGATAGTACTGTTATTTTGGATCTCTGGGATAAACTGGGCAACTTTAGCCTTCAAATTTGTTAGAGGTTCAGTGAAAGCTGAACATAATCCCAAGCTATTTAACTTCATATGGGATAAATGCCTGCGTTTATCTGCTTATTTGTCTCAGCAATCCCCAACACATAAAATCACTCTCTATAAGACCAACGCAGAGATGTTTGGGATTTTTTTTTTTCCCTTCCCTGAAATACAAGAGCAGGGTGGGGCTCTGAATGTGTTTTAAAATCAAGCTGATTTTGTTACCACAACTTTGCCTTTCAAGCATACATTTCAATAGTCAGTTAGAAAAATAGTATAAATGCATCAAGGCCATTTGCACTCCCATGTTGTAGTTCAATCCCAGCTGGCAACTAAGCCCAATACAGGCACTCAGTCACTCTTCACCCTGAGTGGCATGCGGGGAGAGAATCAGAAGAGTAAAATTGAGCATAACTGTCTTTATCTCAGCCCCCAAGTTAACGAGTAAAGCAAATACCACACACACAAGAGAAGCAAAGCACGGAATTCATTCACTGATTCCCAGGAGCAAACAGGTGTTCAACCATCTCCAGGAAAGCAGGGCTCTGTCACAGGTAACAGTAACTTGGGAAGACAAATGCCGTAACTACAAGTGTCCACCTTCCCCCTTCCTTCTTCTTCAGCCTTCCCCTTCAGTCCTCCTGAAGAAAGTGGACTTTGGGGTGTGGGTTGACGAGAAGCTCAACATGACCTGACAATGTGAATTTGCAGCCCAGAAAGCCAACCACATCCTGGGCTGTATCAAAAGAAATGTGGCCAGCAGGTTGATTCTGTCCCTCTACTCTGCTCATGTGAGACCTCACCTGGAGTACTGTGTCCAGCTCCGCTATCCCCCAAATGTAAGAAAGATATGGACCTGTTGGAGCGGGCTCAGAGTAGAGACACAAAGGTGGTCTCTGAGCTAGCACACCTCTCACATGAAGAACAACTGAGAGAGTTTGGGCTGTTTGGTCTGGAGTAGAGAAGGCTCCAGGGAGACCTTACAGCAGCCTTCCAGTAAAGGGGGCTTACAAGAAAGATGAAGAGGAACTTTTTACAAGGACACATGGTGATAGAAGAAGAGCGAATGGCTTCACACTGAAGGAGGGTAGGTTTAGATTAGATATTAGGAAGAAATGCTTCACTATGAGGGTAGTGAAACACTGGCACAGGTTGCCCACAGAAGTCGTGGATGCCCCATCCCTGAAAGTGTTCTAGGCTGTTTTGAATGGGGCTTCAGGCAACCTGGTCTAGTGGAAGGTGTCCCTCTCCACTGTAGAGGGGTAGAATAAGATGAACTTTGAGGTCACTTCCAACCCAAACCATTCTATGATTCTATGTTGTACAGAATATCCCTTGGGTTAGTCTTGGTCAGCTAGCTGTCCCAGCTGTGCCCCCTCCCAAATTCTTGTGCACCACCAGCCCACTCACTGGTGGGCTGGAGTGAGAGGCAGAAAAGGCCTTGACTCTGTGTAAGCCCTGCTCAGCAATAATGAAATCAGCGTTTTTCCTAGCACAGCCTCATATAAGCTGCTATGAAGAAAATTAACTCTTCCTCAGCCTAAACCAACACATCCTGTCTATTTTTTTTTAATAATAGGTCTCCTTGTAAGTCTGGACATCTGTGATCATTTCTGAAGGACAAGTCCTCTGCAATAACTGTGGCAGTATGCCAGCTGACTTGTTTCTTTAACTATTTTTTTGTGTTTTAAATTATTCGAATAATTTTTCTTTGGCTTTTTTTTTTCTCATTGCCCCCTAATGAAACAGAGGACAAACCCATGGTATTATTCAGCAAAATAAAATGTGTATATTTTGAAACAAGTCACAGATGCATCCCTTGAGATGTCCTAAAGCAGAGTACTGAGCTAGGCTTTCAATATTCTAACACACAATGCAGTAGTATAAGTTGCAGAGGAAGAATCATGATTGTTTAATTTGAAAGAATCCTTTTACCTCTGAGGCCTGTGCTTTGCATAGATATGCTGTATCATTTGAGTATTTTGTGTGATCTGGTAAAAAGCGTTCTAATTGTTTTTGCAGATCACTAGTTTAAAAAGCCAGGCACACCCTCTACACAGGGTAGAAAACAGCCATTCTGTGATTAGAAGATGTTGAGCATCAAGCACGTAACAATACCAACTGGTAAGGCAAGTAGAGTAGGGAAGGGACAGCAATCCCCATAACTGTCTATGCATCTTACTCAGAATATCAATATAGGGAGATATTCCAGTGCCTCTGAATAAACAAACTAGGGTGTGCTGGTGTAATTCAGCTCGGAATTTGCTGTCTAGTATATATGAAATATATGAAGTGTTTTATGTTGAAAGTTAATTTTCTGCACTGGAAATTTACCTAGTAAATCCCCCATTTACTTCCTTCCATAAATTTTAAATACTCGGTTTAGTACACAGGAAGGTCAACAAGGATCTTATATTCTGGTTTCTGGTTTTTGCTGTATTTGTTAGTTTTCCTTTCCTGAAAGCCATTGAGTTATAAATTTGGCCCAGTATTCTTGCAGAAAAACAGATTGTGTATGTTTTGAAAGCTAGTTATGACTATGCCTTTGATTTCTTAGTCCAGTTGCTACTGTTTCCTGGCAGTCACTCGGTTGTGCTTCAAAGTTTAGAAATTCTATCAATCCTGTAGTAACTCCACACCATTAGTTTGTTGGTTTGAATCTTCACCTACTGCACTGTTGTGCTCTAAATTTTCTCTTGGCATCTGAAGGGACAGAATTCTCCTTCTTTGCTTCTCTTTGCTTCTCTTTCGTTCTCCTTGCATGCTTGCTGAGTACCGGTTCTTGCCTTCCCTTAATGAGAATTGTGCTTTCTGACTAACCTTGAAATCATTTACATGCTCTTGTACTCTGCCCCCTGAATTCTCTGTATTGACAGTTTATCTGTTCAGAGTTGAATGGTAGATATGTTTATGTTGCATAGAATTAGAATGTAAATTTTTTATAGCTTGCACAGGAAATACAAAAGTAGGAATCCTATTAGTGTGCTTTCTCAGTTGCCTCAAGGTCCTTCAAAATCCTGTTTTAAACCCACTTGCTTTCCCCCTTTATTTGACCCTGTACTTAAACAGGACTCCACCTGCTAAGAAAGCACGTTTTTCACTTTCTATGTTGTGCCTATGCTCTTTAGGGGCTTGACCACTTCAGCACTCCTTTGCTCAAAGTCTTAGACAAACTCGGTGCCCACCAAGGCAGCTTGCTTAGCCTGCCCTCCCTTGGGTCAGGGCAGCAATATTGAGAGAAAACCACTTCACCTGAGCCTGCTTCCCACAGAGATGTGTTACAGTTCCCTTTCCCACAGGCACACGCTCCTCCTTAAAGCAAATACGTTGCAACATCCTAATGGTCCCAAGAATTTGTAAATTATATATAGACTGCCTGTATCATCTGATTTCTTCTTTGTCAAGGAAACCTCATTAGGAGAGAGGTGAGCTAGTCCTCTGGGTGTCCTTCTGATGTTTTGGCATCTCAGTCACAACACACCTTATAATCCTTATTAATTGACACCAGCATTCGCTTAGTGTATGGCCCCCTATCACAAAATTGTTTTAGGTCAGTTTTCATCTCCCCTGTGTAAATCTCCTTTCTTGTTACATGTGGGAAAGTTTTACAGAAAGAAGTGCTCATACCTCCCACTTCTCCATCAGTTCATTCATCTATGAAATCTGTGTTTCACACATGAATATTAAAAGTGAGGATTTACATGAGGTAGGTGTGAATTAACCTGTAATGCTTTTGCAAATCTCTACATCTGTGTGATCATTGAGGCAAATGGGTGACTGTGGTGTCTGTGTGAAAGAGAAGCCACTTACATGCAGTTTTATCATTACTGCAGAGCCTTCCTGGAGAGGTCCAGAAGCGTATTTGCCTGCCCATCAGGTGGGACTTGTAGAGTAACGAGTACGTCTTTTGTATTGCCCACTTAGCATGCATAAAGAAGTTGTTTCTTCCATAGAAATGTCATATAGAGATAGTGCCTTGCATACTCTGTAATAGTTCTGGTCTTTAATATGTATACTGTGATTAATACAGTCCTCACAGCCTTTGGTTATAAATGTGGAAACAAGAGCTAATCTGTTAGAATCAAACTTTCAAAATGTATGATCCATGCCTATAAATATGAGGACGCATTTTGGCAATGAAATATGTGTTCGAAGAGAAAACAGTATTTAAATCAGGGGGTCACACAACATTCTCTTGAAATTATAATTCAATAAAGAAATTGATGCTAATTAGCATTTAAATCTCTCATCTTGTCAGCTCTGTGTGGTGCCTTGTTTGAAGTGAAATGTTTTTTGACAGAACCTCCTAATGCAAAATTTGTTTTCCTTAGTTCTTTGATGTTGTTGTAAAAGGGAAAGACATTAAAAAAAATGCCTTTTTTTTTAGCAATAGTAGTAAAGGAGGGGAATTGATTTGATATGTGTATATGCAAAGCCCCAATGGATTTATCAAGAGCTCTGACCTCTCTTCATCAAGAATGAAGAAAACATGATTTGTATTATAGTTACACCTAGAGGCTCCTTCCAAAATCAGCTTTATAATATTTGACATTATACATGTCAGTAAGTCACAAATAGGCCAGGCAAAGATTAAAGTAAAACTGATGTTGTGGTAAGCTGTCCTGTCTGGACTGCTTTGAGAAACTGAACGCAGCAGTGGCAGCATCCACTTGCGGTGAGCTGAAGGAGAAAATGGTGACAGTAAAGGCTTCCTACAGGCACACTGATACTCCACGAATTGGTACTTCTTCTGCACTATATACTCCTAATGTAGTGTAGTATAAAAACACGTGGTTTAAATGCTTTAAGTGCTGTGATAGTACAGTGCATTGTAATCTGCTGTTCATCTTGCACCTGGCAGATGCATAAAACAAAATATTCCAGGTGTGAGACAGAAATAACAAAATATGCACTATAAAATAATAATGCAAGGGTGTGTTTGTTGGGGAATGTGTGTGTGCATATAGACATTGTATAAGTCATAAATAAACCAAGATTATATAATACCATACGCAAAAGCAGTGTTAAAGTAGCCTTGTGAAGGTCATCACATTTGGCTTTCAGGAACTAGGAGACGTTGTTTTGAAGGCTTTTTTCCTGGTCTCTATTTAATCTTCTTTCCCCCTCTCCTGTTCATTCTTTGTGCACAGTCCCTATACCTGCTTTATTGCACATTGTTCGATTCCTGTTCAAATAGAACAATTTATATCCTTGTGAGTATTCTAAGTTATCATTACACAATCCAAACATTTAAATGTTAATAAACCTGTCACCAGTACTACTGTGAAATTGTATTGATATACTTATCCTCATTTAAAGGTATTTTTATCACAAAAAGCACAAAAACCACTGGATTATGAGTAGTAGGAAGTCTAGAACTGAGGCAAATTGGTTATGGTTAAAAATAGCAATTTATTTGCCTGATCCAAGATGTCTGGGATCATGCTTCTCTAGGTATTGTTCGGTTCAAAATATAGCTCCTGCAGGGATTCACAACTAAGAAGTTTGGACCTAAATCACTTCTACAAATTGGAACCAGACTCTTCAGCTAAGAACCTCAACAATGTCAAACACAAATGTTTAACCAACTATGAAAGATAACATCCTGATTTGTCCAGTATTCTGCCTTCTCACACAGTGAATATGCAATTAAATTCACCATGGCAACATCCTTAAGACGTGACTCTTATTTTTTTTCTGCAATATCTCTCCAGCTTTCATAGGGACAGCCAAACATGAAACAAATGTCACAACAAAATCGTGGGTGTTAGTAATCTTTACGGATCCCCAAGGGGAAGTAAATGATATCCAACTGCATTTCACATACATAGTCAAGTAAAACAGTATCTGGTCAATTTTAAAGATATATTATGCAGCTAGCAGCCAATGTGACACATCATTTTGTTATCTGCCTTATGTCATTGTCAGGAATGAAAACTGTAGGACTACCCACAAATGATGACTGAGTTAACAGAGCACTCAGCAGTAATGGAAAGTTATTTTTCTTTAGGTCAGGCAGAAGAACTGAAGGGTTGGTGGGGGTGGGTGGGTCTTGGGTTTGGACTGGAGGGTTTTTTTGTTTTGGGCTCTTTTTTTATGGTGTTTTGGGTTCTTTGTTTTTTCTTTTCTTCTTGAGACACAGTACAGAAGGCAGTTGTTTAGTCTTAAAATCAAAATAGCCTGTATCCTACTTTAATTTGTCTATATTGAGCATATTGTTTTCTATTTTAAAGAGAAATCAAATTTTGATGGTGCATACTGAAAGTTTTAAAGCTTTTTCTCTGAAGTTAAATATAACAAAAACAGATAAAAAAAAAGTTATATAAACTCTGGGTGTATTTTTTTTTTTTTAATATCGTAATTTCTTTTCAAGACACCCTGACTCTTGAGTAGGTATAAGAATTCATATGTTAGGGTAAACTTGATGACCAGATTTGAAAAAAATAGAAATCTACATTAAAATAGATTCTTCTTTTCTATGCATAGCACAGAATTAGCTAAAATGCAGGATATATCTGGAGACTACTTCAAATGTGTTTGTGTTAAAGGATGTTTCATTTCCAATGATCTTAAATAATAATCAATTGCATGAAGCTTTAAATTTCTAGATGGATTGGTTTATTTTGTTTGTATTATTAATGATGAATTGCAGTTGCATTAATGATGCATTTTCAGTCAATAAACAGCTTCCAGCAAATATTTGAAAACACTAGCAAATCTGTTGGTATTTTCCATGAATTAATTTGTATTGTATGACATCTGATTTTCTCTCAAAATAATTTTCTCTCAAAATAACAATTATTATAATGTGAACTTTGTGTGGAATATCTTTTACTAAGAAACCTGATAATTATTGGTTTCCTTATGATATTAAATTTTTTCCATTAACAGCCCTACTATTTCTTAACTTGACAATTTGAAATTTTCAGTGCTCCCTCACATTCTAAAGCAGCTCTAAATGTAGTATGATAGTGCTGGAGAGCAGCGAGTGTAGAGAAACCGTCTCACAGAGCTGTCTACAAAAAAATAAATTCTAGTATGTATTGCTACTCCCAGGTATTTTGTCTCTTTGGATTAGGTTATGTTCCATTACAGTGTTTCTTCTTCTTTTGCTTGCTGTGTGCTGAAAAAATGTTCAAGCATTCAGGCTATTTTAATAATCTTTTTAAGTACTGCTAATACTGTCAGTTAGCCGATCCGCAGTGGAGCGTTATTAGTCAAATGAGTCATTTCCCATGTTCTAGCAATAAGTACCATATTTAGAGATATTAATAGCATCTTCAATTTGGTTAGGTGTTTCACTGTTATTTCAGTACATGAGTAGCTTGAAAAGGTCAAAAAAGTCTCGCTTCCTTGGGAAGAAATTATTTTTGTGGTCTCCAGGCACACCTCTGCCAGCAGCGTGCTTTGGCAGCGGGTGCTGGGGGAGGCACAGAGCGTGCTCCCCTGTTGTTGGCTGGTTTCTTCTCTCCTGTCATGCATTTGTGTCTTTCAGTCTGTGGCATCTGCTTAGGTCAAGGGCAAGCTTTGACAAGGCTGAACCTTTCTGTGACTGGAGCTAAAGGCTGGCTGTTCAGGCTTAAAAGAACTAATTGCAGTGTTAGTATGGTATGTTAAAACATTTGTACAGTCAATATTCATGGATTCTTTAATGTAGCATTTGCTTTTAAAGTTTTGCTCAAAGTAAGGAAGCTTGGAACATCACTGACTGTATTTGCAGTAACCATCAGCACCGCTGCCTATGGAGCTGTGTGAACACCTACTGTCTACAGGAAATGCTACAGTTGTTCAGCTCTTGCTCTGCCCAATTCAGAAATGTCATTATTGTCAGACAATGCATCACCATTAGTGTGACCATTTGGATGGCAAGGAATTTTCCTCTTGTCATAGGGTAATAAGTTAAATAGAAAATGTTAGTAATGTCAACCTTAAAATAAAAGGTTTTCTGTATGTGGTGTTTTGGGTTTTTTCCATTATTTAGCAAAAGACTTTCCCCTTAAAGGTCAGGTACTCCTCAGTAGCATTTTGATAAAGAAACTTTTTGATTACTGCAAGATCTGTTTAGCTTAGTAGCAGCAAAAATATCCATCTCTGAATTAGTGAGAAAACTGTGGATCTGCCAGAGCAGTTTAAACATTTAGGAAGTGTAGCCAGGCAGAAGGGATATTCTAATGGTTCTGGGGCTGCAAGCAGAGAAATGCCTGTTCTCAGATTTATCTTTTCCAACACATAGTTATGCTGAAGGTCTGTTGGCTTGCTGTACCTGTCTGACATCTCTATGTTAATCTGTTTTGGATCCATAGTCAATTCCTTAGTATTTCATTTGCCTACAAGCATAAAAACTTTAGGAACATGTTGTTTTCTTCTTTGATAATATTGGAAATGTAGGCTCAGTGTTTTTAATCTCTTATTAATCTGGAGAATAAGGAATTTTGCAGGAATGCCATCTAAATTTAGTTAATTGTGTGTGGAGGATAAATCCATATTCTAAACACAGCCCTCAAAGACCCTAAGTTCGAAGGTACCCACGCTGTGTCTACATAATTCAGATCAGTACCCTGAATATGTGTGTTACTTTTAAAGCTAAAAACTCATGTATACTTGAAGCTGATATTGCTAGTGACTGTGCAGGTATTTTGTATTACATCAATATGCTTTGTCGTGAAGAAATAAAATAGCAATAGTTTTTCTACTTGTGAGCAAAACTAGTGAATTCTATGGCTTTTTTTTTTCCAATCAATTCATGTGAATTTAGATTCCATTAAAAATTTGGGGAGGCTCTTTTCTCATGTTCTTCATATAATTCTCATACTGACAACATGACCTGTGTTTCACCTCTTCATTGAAAATGTGGCTACCAAAATATATTTATGGATAGATAGATCGATCTACATATTATAAATAGATATTATTGCATATTCAATTTATTTAAAGGTAGAGGTAATTTTTGAAAATACTATGAATATGATTGACTACATCTATAGAAATTATATCATGCTTGAGTATTTCTGAACTTTAGGGGAAACTAGGAGAAATATCTTGCATGCTGAAAGTCGGACACTTGTTCATATAATTTAATACTTTTGCGACTGAATTATATGAAGGAAAAAATAAAACTAAATGCATCTGAAGCAAATACACAGAATTTAGAAATAATCACAATATACTTCTGTAATGCTTTATCGATGTTTATTTTCTTCTTGGGATAGATTTTATTTTTTTTGGGTCTTTTCAGCCAGTTTATATGGCAACTATTTGGAGTTCAATCTGCCAGATAAACAAGCAGAGGAGTTAAAAGGAAATTTGCCTTTCAGTATCTCAAGAGACTTCAGAATAATTTTCCTTTTTAACTCCCTCAGACTCTAGGAGCTGAAAATATTCAGGGAATGGATGTGCTAGCACCCCAGAGAAGGAGAAAAGCTGCACCTCTTTCTTATGTCATAGAAACACTCCTCTGTGGGCTGAAGGGAAGGAAGCTCAAGTGGAGAGAGCTCACTTGACAGGAGGCAGGAAAATGTAGGCTTCTGCAACGTTATCCTTTATGTCCAATGATAAAACATTTTGATTTGGAAGAGTACATTTGAAGGTGCCTTTACTTATGCATTGGGTGGGTTGAATGAGGAAGATCCAAAGGCCCTTAAGTTTCAGTTAAATTTTCTGGAAGACAGAACACAGTCTGAATCTCTTGTCTCTGAAAGCAGTTAGGGTAGCTCATGAATAATTTCGCATCAAATAATTTTTGAGAGAGCACAGTCCTCAGGCCCAAAGACTTTAAATCTTGATTAGATTCAAGCCTCTTGGGTTGGTCTTGAAATAAATTTATGTATTCAGAAATTAAAAGAAATTGCTGTCTCCTGAAAAATGAGAGTCAGCATGTGTTGAAGAATCCCTTTAATTATATTTCTAGTCTACATTTTTTTTTTTAAATTCATTGAGCATAATCTTCATTGCTGCCTCCAAAATGAAACTTACCTTAGTTAATTGGCTGCTGAAAGTGAACAGGATCTTACGTAGTGTCAGCATGACCCTTTCAGTGATGAGATGGGCAGTGGGCTGTATCCTTTATGCAGAGCTATCAGGACATGCATATTGCTGCTGACAAATGTTGCTGCACTTTCCATTATAATACTTGTTTTTCTTCTGTCTGTATTCCAGACAAGCATGAATATTTGTATGGGTTTTCACACACAGGTCTGTCAGCATATTTTGTCACTATGCAAACCCCCCTTATTTCTTTGCAATAGCTGCTAAACATCAAACAGCACAATGTTTTTTTGAGGTAAAGGCTAGATGACAGTGATTTGTTTGAAGCTCACGAAACAAGTCTTCAGCTTTGACCAGAAATGTATTTTTAAACTAGTTCATGGTGATAGACTGGCAAAGTAGTACAGAAGAGTCATAGGTGATATTAAAGTAATAACTTGGTAATGCTGTTTTTGCTATTGAACTGCAATTGAAGTTGCAATAGAAATTATCACTAAAAATAGCTTAAAAAAACTTTCATTAAACAGAATTAAAAGGCTGAGGAGTTCTGATCAAATTTAGTTGCATGATTTTAAATACTTTAGAATAACTTCACAATAAGTTATTTAAAAAAAGATAGGTCCTTTGTGAAAAATTTTGTTAGTGGAGTCCTTGAAGCAAGTGCTGGAAAATGGCTTTTCCGTTACTTCAGAGGCAGCATTAAAGTACCATGAAATTCAGAGCTTCTGGTTTTATTGCAGACATTTTTATACTACTATTTAAGCATTTCCCTTATAGAACAGCCAGCAATTTAAGAGAACTGATATACCTGGAGAAGGATCACCAAATGTTCACTTAAAAGCAAGTTATAAATCCATCAGTTTTTCTAAGTGCTGTAAATACTTTGTATCACTAACTTATATTAAAAAACATATTTGGTTTTAATTAAAATTTTAGTGTACATAGAACTTGCTTTTGTAAAAGGAAGTTGTAAATTTAGCTGGCCTGAAGCCAGTTATTGGATCTTGCAATTTTTTTTTTTTTAATCAGTTAGATCAGCCTTTTACAAGTTCAATGAAACTATTAGTTTGTCTCATATAAATTAATAAACTTCCAGAGATCATTCCAATTATGGTACTTGGTCACAATAGGAAATTTTCTTTCCTATTGCAGTGTCATCTGCAGTCTGTTGAAGAAAAGATTTGCATTTAATCCTCCCTGGAGACAGGTTATAAGAAAGAAGAATTAGTAGGCAAAATGGAGCAAGTCTGAAGTAAAGCACTTGTCCACCCTACCATCAGTCTTCCCCTGCCAGCAAATTCAGTGAAGCAATATTTTTTCAGACCTGCAGATTATTTAAGGTAACTGTGGCTGATGACTCTAAGAACACAGCTGCTAACACCTGGGTTATAAATAGGGGTAACTGCAGAGGAAGAGCAGATACATACCTGTCTCTAAGCCAAAACTTTTTATTCAAGGAGCATTTTCAAAAGAAAAAAAACAGACTAGGACAATGGGAACAGTTTCTAAGAAATATGCTTAAATGGCACTGTGCCAGGGAAAGGCAAGAGTGGTTACAAAATAAGAACAAATACTTTGCTTAATATTCAGAGCTATGGCTTACAGAAATCCTAAATGACAGAGGAGCTGGGCAACTCAAGAGATTAGATGGGCATTGCCACACGTCTTGCTATGGCACTTTTTGAGTCTTAAATAATGACAAAGGAGCATGGTATTAACAAGCCTCTTCCTTTTGTGAGATATTTGGTGAGATTTTGTGAGATATTTGGGTGCCTGCCTAGTACAATGAGGAATGAGGAATTTATATTGTTCTTTTCTTCCATGGCTGGTCAGATGACTGCTCTTTAATTATGTTGGTCACTGTTAGCATTACAGAAAAAATTATTATATGATAACCATAGTGCTTTGTTGTCTTCTCTCACCATGATAAAGGACAAGGCACATTGTATAAAGTTTTTTTCTCTTGGAAAAGTTATAAATCTGATGTTTGATCACTTGGAGTTTTGACATTCTATTTCACCTTTCATAAGGTTCTTTCAGAAGTAACAACTACCAATGTGCAGACCAAATTTGACTTCAGGTAATTGTCTCTGTGTTGCAACGCTTCTAAAAGAGTGTAATCACATCATCCTGAAATATGGTCTGTATGTTATTGCATTTTATAAAATAATTGTTCCTTCTTCCCTAAAGCATATGTATTGAAGGAGAAATAGGCAAATTGCTTCTGACAGAATAATTTTAGGCAAGCTAGAAAGGAAATAAAGTTGCCTAATGCTTTCCATTATTAAAGTCTGCTTCCTGTAGCTTATAGTTTTACCAGACTTAAATTTCTGGTTTGGAGTTTTCCATGCTTGATCTCTGTCTTCTTTCAGAACATTTTTTTCACCATATTAATAATGAAACTTGAGACTGGATGTATAAACTCTGCACTGAACAAGGTTCATAGGTATTCCATACACCTATAATTATAAGACCAGATCATTGGAAATAAATTTGGTTTGAATCGGTGGACTTAACTCCTAAACTTTTGTGAACCCTTGCATGGTTTTAACAAGGTGAAACATTTCAATAAAATTGATGTGGCAGTCTTGTGTTTGGATAAGGTAAGAAGTACCTGAAAACTGAGCAGTCAAATGTTACTAATATTATATTATGTATAATGTTCTTTCCAGAAATTTAAGGTCAGTTTTTAGTATGATGAATTCATAAGTTTGAAACAATTTAATTTGTTTAGTCACCAAAAAGCTAGGGGAACTACAATAGAGGAAAAGCAGTGGCCTCTATTTCATTTGATCACATTATTGTAGTTGGGAGGCAAAGTTATTTAGATTAAAAATTTTTCATTTTCTATGAAATCATATGAAATATCACTTGAAAATGTAATTTCAATTGACTTATATACCCTTGTATGGATGAAAAACTGACAAGCAGTAACCAAAAACTACTGAATGATCAGTGAGAGTGCACTGGTTATAGGAAGCAGGATCCATTGTGGGCAACACCAGTTGTTGGTACCCCTGCTTATGCTGAGTGAAGAGTTTCAGTAGTTATTTCTTGCAAAAAAATGCCATATATTTATAAAACATGTAGATTATACTAAACCAGAAGAGGAAAGAAGAAATGAAACACCAAGCAACTATTAATACAGAAAGGGAATAACAAATTTAAATTTGTTATGTGACATAGGGAAGAAAAACAGATGCCTATTTACTTTAAAACCAAACATTGTCTTGGTGAGGATATCTCTTCTTGTAGTAAAGATACACAGTTTGGCGCTATCAGGCTCTAGTGCAACCGCATCAAAGCTGCAGAGTTTGGTGTTAGAAAGTTGTGCGCTGAAAGAGGAAATGAGAAGTTGAACCCACAATAATGAATTTTTGGTTAGAGATTGATCTCTAACTTGCAGAGTAAAGAGGTCCGGAGTGCCTCAAGTCCACAGCATTCACATTAATCCCCTCTAGAATGACTTGATGGTGTTCCTGCTGTGTACTTGTTGGTCTCCCTCAGACGACATAGGGTACCCCTGCCACTCCCAGACATACTTATATGGGCATCCGGTGTGGACAGAAGAGGAGAATTTCAGTTTGTAATCTTAAATAGAGGGAAGACTAAGTCACAGCCCAGCAGACTGGTGGTTTATGGCATAATGGTGAAGGCCTGACAGCAGTAGTGAACTTCTCCAAAAGGGGAGCTGGTCCTGGTAGAAGGTGACATTAAGTGGTCCTGCCTCATTCATACTGCCCCTTGGAAGGAGAAGCTGAAGAAAATCCCCACAACCTCATCTCAGTTGTGTCTGAGTGAACTCTTGCTTTTTCTTCAAAGATAGTCCCTACAACATGACCCATTATCAGGCTAGAAATCTGTGGGTTTTGGTGGCATACGTGCATCCTCACAGTTGTTTGCATGGGCTGGAAGGACATAGAGTCTGATTGTCCACTGTAATGCTATGTAAGTAATGGCCTACAAAGATGGATTAATAAATATGCTAAATTAAGACAGAAAATCATGAATAGCTTGTGTTGGACTAGTTCCAAAAAACTTATAGCCTGATGGATCATTGGTCTTTTATATGTATCTCCAATGTCTTCCACACCATTGAGATCAACAGTGTATGCTCTATGCCTTTAAAAAGCCAGGAGTGACTATACTGGAAAAAAATTCCATCATTCTGATCATTGTTGTTCTTCCCAAGCTAATGTGGTTGCTGACTGTTAACCTGAGGATTATTAGGTATGGAATCAATGATGTGTGCCATCTGTAACAATGTCACAACTTAAAATGGCAGAAAGCATTAATGACTCGCATTAGAAATACTCTAATTGGCAGAATCAAGGTACTAATGAGATTTACATCTAGTTCTATTAATTTCAAATATCTAGGTTTTGTTTCAGAATCTAAAATAAAGATCTAAATCTAGATAGAAATTCCCAAGGTGGAAGCATCACTGCATGTTGTCAAAATTTAGCAAAGTAAAATTTATGGATGTCTTTGCAAAACCAAGAAAGCTTTTTTTGGTTGATTTGGTTTGGGGTTTTTTTCCTT